>JAWWMW010000940.1:306752-321773 GCA_035048345.1 Echeveria elegans
CTCCAACATACGCATGGCGATCAACTGAGAGTGTGATAAGGCAATAGATTTCAAACCCGCTAGGTCCTCAATCTTAAGCCTTGGCCCTTGACCAATCTTGGTTATAAGCCATTATTTTTGGATTCAAGATTCTTAAAATCGTGTAATCACGCAGTAAACACCTCAACCCAGTCAATAACAATTCCATTCTTCATAGCCAACATAATCCGATGTCATCCTTAGAAAACATATCTAGCTCCCCCTTTCCGGTCCACTACCAAAGAAACACATCGATGCACCACCATCTTCCAAATACCATCCGGATGGACTTAGACAAAATGTCGCTGGAGAAACTGTTGGAATGCTCCGTCGGCTGCACAGCTCCATCGCACTGCAGAAACGCTCCATTGCTCAAAATTGGGCTGAAACCAAGCCCAACTGACGAAAAGCCCAACACCAACAGTGTCCTCGCCATCGCCAAAACAGCGCACGACGCCATCGCCCTCGCGCAGCACGCGAAGATCCATCATCCTGCAAACTGAAGCACTCGGTTTTTCTCTAGGGCTTTCTCTATCCTGTTGTGAATGTTTTTCGTCGATTTTGTTTGCTAAGCTTTTGAAGACGGAGTTAATTGAGTTCGGGAATTAGTTGAATTTTCCGTGCAACCTAGGTGAATGGAGAAGTTTGTCTATATAGCTATTTTCTGGCTTGAAATTTGCTGTGTGGATAAGATAGGATAGAATTCTGAGTATGCTAATCAATATATTCCCATTTGCAGGTGTTGTTGTAAGCCTCGTCATGCTCATTAACACTATCTTGTTAACCTTGGTGATGACCCCAATTTTCACAACACTGAAGATAGTCCCTGGATTATGCTTCTTCTATACCAACATCCAAGATGGGTCGACCCCAGTTTTAGGCCATTACATCAAGATAATGAAGTCTCTCCACAATGTCATTGTTTTCACAACGCTGCGCTACTTGTTGGTTCCCAAGGTTTCATCTCATGAAAGAATGTGGACCATGTGGTTCAATTTTTTGAATAGAACGATTGACTTTGTGTACCCTTGTCCGATGGATCTCAAGTATTGATCAGTACTTGATTTGTAATTATCAAGCAATAAAATGAAATGAATTATTTGAGCTTTTAAATTATTACGTCTATACAACGCATTAATTTCTATATAGCACATTAATTTTGTGTACCAAGAATCTAATGCAACATTAGAAGAAATATTTAATGTATATTTCAATTAAAAATGAATTTCGAATATATTTTGAAAATAATAAAAATATAATCATTAAAAGAAATAATTAATATATATTTCTATATGACTCACTTATTTAGTGTCTCAAGAATCCAGAGCAACACAATTGTTAAGCGACGTTATAACGAATCTGTCGCAAGGTCGTTTTGACATGCCAAAAAGTAACTTGTCCCAACTGACTTACGTCACGTTGCGATCGTGACAAAGCGAACGCGACACGTAGTTTGTTACATAAGTATCAAGCGACCTAAATCCATCCAACGCGATATTGTAAGCGCGTCGCTAGCGTGTCTTTTTCCACCAGTGAATATATATATATATCTTATAATGGCCAGTTGACGCCTATCAGGAAAGCCATCCATACATATATTCTGGGCTGGCATTATACTTCTGTGCTTAAGCACCACGCTGCTGGCACTGTAAGAGAAGCACCAGATGTAAGCATCGATGTAGAAACGCCTGATGATGTTTGGAATCCAACCGGGTTGACTAATCAAGGACCTGAACATGGAAACTTTTGGGAGCATGGGTTTGATGATTGAGCGCAGAGCGGTATGGGTGCATCTACATCAGCCCCATTCCTCCAAGAAAGTGTGCTTCAGCGTAACAACCCTGGCTCGCCAGGGTATGATGAGAAGCCAGTGGTGGGCAAGAACCCAGAAGCCTCGTCAAGACCAACCCCAAGCAAGGCTTCATCGAGCCTCCCGCGTACTTAGCTCCTGAATACGTCAATCAGTCTCAAGCCAGCTTTCTTTGAGCCTTCAACCAACCTTAATCCCAATTACACCTCAAACAGCTACTTAGACAATATCTCAGAAAAAAGTCTGGACGAGCAGGAACAGTATCTGGACTGGAGAAACTCAAGCCACCATACGGCACGCACAACCTTATTGGAGATATTGAAGAGGAAGGCGGACTCCAGCTCCACTTTGATGATGTATATCCAACCCCTCCGTTTCCTACCCATGAATCCAGACAGCACAAGCCACTTGGCCACAGATGATCCTCCAGATTCCAGATTCCCCAACGTATAGGAATCAGAACTTGACAGGAGTTTGGAATGATAACTTCTGAAGTAGCTCGCTCTTCAGAGCTTAAGAAGTAACT
Organism: Echeveria elegans; assembly: GCA_035048345.1. Taxonomy (NCBI): domain Eukaryota; kingdom Viridiplantae; phylum Streptophyta; class Magnoliopsida; order Saxifragales; family Crassulaceae; genus Echeveria; species Echeveria elegans. The sequence goes on from JAWWMW010000940.1 coordinate 309,107, forward strand.
TGTGTTTTGCTAGGAATGAAACTGTGAAGATGATTAGGAAACAAAATCCTCGTATTCATCAAGTTTTATGTATATTAGTTGTGTCAATCAAATTCAGTGTTACTGTAATTTTGTTATTATTTGAAATTACTCCTATAAGCTGCTGACTCAAACTCAAGAAGCCCTTTTGATGTTAAGACCAATAAACGTATGACTAAAAATATAACCATTACCCTTTCAGCCAATTGTAGACACAACCTTACCACGTGAAGTTGGTCAACAAATGCGCAAGATCATCTTAGGTAAAATGCAATTCACATTTCAGGACCGACAGACATTCCTTGTCTAAAATGCAAAGTTAAGATGAAAATGAAAGAGCTAGATGACAGAAGGGTCATATCATATCCTTGCCATACTAATGCCTATCCTCTTCTTTAATAGCTGTCCAGATGTTGATTATGTTCTTTACCGCCAGCAAAACTTGTCAATAACATGAACCCAGGGGCATTACCATGAAAACCGAACACCGGTCCCATCCAGAAATCTGTCTGTATGCCATCCCTTAGCTTGTAGTTGGGACAAAAATGGGCCAAATTCCATATTCACCTTTTCGTACGCATCTTTGAGTATATTATCATATGCTTGAGAGGAGGATTTTTCCATGCTAGACGCATAGGCAGCTGTAAGCCAGCCTCTCAATGCATCTTCACCTGTGGCGCTGTGCTCCAAGACCATGTCTGTCCACTTCGTTTCACGGTTTAGCAGAAATTTCTCTTCTGGGAACGTGTCTCTTAGTTTTAAAAGCTTTGAAGGTTTCAGTGCCTTGTGAATGGGCCTCCCGACTTTGACATTTCCAGCCTCTTCTATAAGCCGTCCCGGAAAGAGAAGATCTTCTTGATATCTTAAATCAGCAGGACTTGAGATTTTTCCAGTCTGCACAAAATTTTCAGTATAAATATTCCTATAAATATGCCAAATATCAACTCATTCCTGGAAGGCAAACCTTGATATAGTTTTGCACTATCAATGCTGTTCTCTGCGGATTTAATGTGTTGACTGGTGTTGCCCGCATCTCTTCAATGACACAGTATACATGTATAGCAGAAAGTACAGGCCCAACAACCATCTGCGAGAAGGATGCATTATCCAGGCTATGAGAAAAAATGGGACCAGCAAATCATCATTTAGATCAACACACTTTTCTCAACAACCAATTCCGCAATATAATCAAGTGACAACTGACAACCAAGCACAGATAACTGTAGGTATAAATCACTATTTTTAATTGTATATGAGCAAATTAAGAAAAAAACAAGAACAAAGGACACATCTGATAGTGATTTATACACACAATTATAAAATCAAATTCAACAAAGTTCAAAGCTGAAAACTAGTCCCAGTTTTTAGATGTCACTTTTCTTTGAACTGCAGCCAACTTTTCATCAACCATTTTACTAGTTTCCCAAACTGTTGGTAACAACCTGCACACTATATCATTTCCAGATATGTCATAATAGTAATTTCACAAGAATAATTTCTGAATATCATCAATGGTTCATTCTTAGATCGCCTAACCTTTCCTTGCATTGATGAGCAAACCGTTGATGCCAAGTTAATCCCAATTCCCAACCCAACAACATTGAAAAGAGTTGAAATGGCCTCGCCTTTAGCAAACAAGTCACTGAGATTCCCCTCCTTGGCAAATGATGAATAAATGGGTAATCTTGTAGCTCTGGCGGCAACAACAGCCATTCCCTGCCATAGTAAGAATTACAAATAAAATCGCTGTTCTGGTATAGTGCATCTTATACGCTAGAAAGTTATTAGAATTGCAGGCAATGTACACCTTTGCGAAATTCCCGAGGCCTGCCATTTCTAGAAAAAGCTGTGGGCACAAAGGGGATAGAACCTCTAGACCAGTACCCAAGTCATAGAGAATATCAGCTGCGATATAAAATAGCAGACATATGTTTAGTCATTGTATAGAGGTCACTAAACAGCAACTCTAGCTCAAGCATGCTATTATACATCTTATAAAAGAAAATTAGTAAGCTGAAACCTAAAATTCTCCAGCGCTTTGGCTCTGAATCCATTCTGGAGCCCATATTACTGCATATTAACTTTCCAACATGCTGCATGCCATCTTTTAAGATCTATGTAAACGGAAAGATATATTACTTGATGCCAATATCTATGAAAATGGGAAGAAAAAAAACAGTTACAAGAGGTAACTAACCCAGCTCACAACAGTTGCCTGTGCAGGAGTGGGTCTCAAACCTGCAGCAAGTAACAGTGACTGCAAAGGGAAGGCTGCTTTCAAATTTTAAATACAAAAATCTCTATCCAAACAGAAATTTCAGCAGAAGTAGGATATAAGTTCAGTAAAGTATTCTTGTTGGTTTTCTGACATGACCAAAGGCGTTTCTAAACATAACAAATACGGATTTGTCTCCAAATGGATATTTAAATTTGAGAAAATGAAAGTACCTGAGTAGAAAGAACTGACAACGCTGCACTACAGCAGTGTTGTAGAGCTCTAAACTGAGTATATCTAAGATAGCCTTCACTTACACTACACAACAACAAGAGCACCAAATTGAAGAAGTAGGAACTTAAACAAGTGGCAGTAACCACTTAATATCAGCAATATATGGATCATCACCTATACGGGTATCCGGAAGGGAAAAACTTATTTCGAAATGATTCAACCACTTTGAAGTATACTGGTCTTGCATCATCTATCACCTTAACCTACATCAATGAAAAATCGCTCCAAACTTTAAAAAACTAATTTACAAAGTAAAAGAATTTCCAGTCACAGCAATGTGATACTGACTGATTTCAATTACGTCTCAATGAGTCGGAATCCATGTCATGAGCAAAAAACTCAATAATCAACTTCTTCTCTCGATATAAATATTTAACAAAGTCTTTCACGCAGCAAACATCATCAGTTTAAGAAATTCAATAACTGCTTCAAAATCCATAGTATTTCTTTAACACTATCCATCAACAAAACAAAAAAGAACGCAAGCGCTGACAGAAAAACGAAGATCAAAAGATGAAACGACTTACAGAAAGCTGACCGTCAGCTTCAAAATGGTACTTGCAGGACACCGAATCGGACACCTCGATCCAAGAAACAGGCTTCCGAGACCGAACCACCACCGAAGGCTCGCCTGGTTCCTTCTTCGACATTTTCATCTTCTCCTGCGTCAAAAAAATTGATATCAATTGGTTTGCTCAAGTCGCGTCACGCATACGAAAAGAATGGAGACTAACGAGGAAATTCATTGACGACGGCGACGGTGACGGTGACGGTGAGAATCCCGAGGGACTCGCCTCGCTCTATGCTGTATCTTCTCTCTGAATCGATTTGAGTTTTTATCAAAAGGTTTTATGTAATTAAATTTGGTTGATAAATTATATTTGACAAACATTTACAAATAGATATATTTTTTATAACTCAAAAATATAATAACAAATGATAAAAATATATCATTAGTCACTATGTAATAAAAATTATAAATTTTGTTTATTATAGATAAAGTTAAAGAGGCTTTAGCATACCTCACTTCTACCTAAGTAATTGATCCGCTCTTCTCCAAATCCTCCCAAAAACTTCTTAATAAACTATTCAAAAATAAGACCAGTAACAGAACAACCAGCAGCATCATACCTAGCAATCTTTCTTTCCTATGTCCTCCTAGCTGTCCCCTGACTACAACCATACATCTTTCCCGACACATTCAAACACAAATCCCTACCGTGATCCCAAACATGTACTAAAATATACACATGCTTCCCTCCGGAATGCCCGTCACCTCAAATCTGGGGCCCGTATTACAAATGAAAATAAACAACTCCGAAACCACCTAATTGAATGTGCTATATGAGGGCACAACCGTATAATTGCAAAAATAAGTGCAAGATTTGCCGCTACACACTCCGCCAACCGTATATGCTATATGAGGACACAACCGTATAATTGCAAAAATAAGTGCAAGATTTGCCGCTACACACTCCGCCAACAGACACTCCAATGGTTCTTAAGTCTACAAGTTAAGGAGAAAATGGTATGAGATTAAGCTAAGGGTGGCATGAACCATGAGGCATGAAGAGCCACTAATCTGGTTGAAGGGGCGTGGTGATTTTCTTTCCCTGAGCCGATGGTGAATGTGACTTGTTTTCTTACGATGTTAGATCAGGATCGTCTTCGTAATCATAGTCTGGTTCGCTTCTGACACATTTTGCGTCACGAGGACTTGCTCTTCCTCACTTCTTTGGCTTCCCTCTTGATTTTAGATGAGGTCAATCAGACATTGTCAAAATATACATGGAGTTTGTAATAAGAAGGAGAGTAACATGTGCACTCACTGTCCATTTGTCACACATCCGCCTTTCGACCGGCCAGGACCAAAATCTATTCTACCATTTGGCACGAGCATACATTAAAGGATTAATGACACTGGGAACTTCACCCATCAGCCATGTTTTGACTTTTGTATTAGTAAAAAGTTAACTGCACGATCTCAGTTAAGTACCATCTCTTCCGATTTCCTCCGTCTGTGAAAAACAGATTACAAGCAAATATCAGCAAAGGCAATGGTCGTATGTGTACATGAAAACACTGAAACACGAATCAGATTACCATTGCTAATCTTACACAAAAGTGAAACACATACTGCTGGTGAGGTGACCGATGATAACGAGAAAAGTCTGTCTTCTGGCTGACATTTCAAAGATCTCTTTTAGCTGTGTGATCGCAGCACAAAACCAAAGTCAGGGCTAGTCTCTAGAATCCCACAATAGCGGAAGAACTTTAAATCAACTAGCAGCATTCAAGGTAAAACATTACGCGCTAAAAAATCGGAACTTTAGCTGAAAGACAAAATCAATTTGTTCCAACAATCAAGCTTCACTTAAATATTAAAAACTCCCAAAGAAACAGTACTTGGTGGTGCTTTTTGACGATGATAGAAACCCTTCAAACCCTTTGAGCACATTTCCACATTGACTCGGGTCTTGCAAGTAGCTCGTCTCCATTTCATAAACCTGACACAAACCAAATAACTCAAAATAACTCACACCATCCACACTCTAATTCGCAAGCTTAATTAGTTACCAGTTTAATAATCAAGTAAATCAGAAACCTGTTTTTCAATGTTTCGCAGCTCTTCATGAAGCTTGGCTCGCTTTACCAGCAACGAAGCCAGCATTTCTGACGGATTAGTCGACCCTCGCTGGACCTGAAAAAATCAGAAAAATGAAGAAAAAAAATCAGAACCTCAAACTCCCGGAAACCGCGACCATTCGGATAGGAATTGAGGGCGTGGAGTACACTTTCTGCCTCCATAATCTTTGAGGAACAGAAACCCAAACACGTTCGAGGGGACTGATACCGATGGTCTCGAGTATTCAATCTCAATCGAACTACGTTTGTTTCAGCTTCGACTAATTTAACGTTTTCTTTTCTCTTTTCTTGTTCCGGCAATTTATGTAAAAAGTATACAGAGATTTTCTATGTTCATCAAAAATGAATGAGGAAAAGGTTAAGGACACGAGTAAATACTTTTTTTTTTTTGTAAATACATAATCTTATTATTGAATTATCATTATAATTGATTTTTGAATATAAAAAATATTTTTACTTTATAAATTGCATGTTATATTATTTTAAAGTTCTGATTTGGTAGGTTAGATATAACATTAAAAAGTGCATACATGTGCATTTATTGAATCCGCCCAAAAAGAAACTAAATTTTGATAAATAACATGCTAATCTCAATTATTGAATCCTTCTGTCTCATTGCAATTATATCTAACTATCATAAAAATTTAATCGGTTAATTATAGAATTTTTTTTGTATCTGTAGTACTTTTTTCAGATGACACTCTTCCGTTTATTTTTTATACTTAAAAGACCTTCTTGTTTTCGACGTTTTCATTTAGAGATCCGTCCGTCATAATTAACGAAATTGACACATGAATCGTAATTTTAAAAATTTTGAGCGTTAGATTAAAAATGCAAAAAAAATACAATCTAACCCTTCATTTTCCACCACCCTCCTTCTCCTTCCTCATCCACAACCACATCCTCCGCCACTACACCACCCCCACCACCACCACCACTCCACATCCACCTCCTCCTCACTCCTCCTCCACCTCCACCACTTCATCACCACCACCACTCATTGGTGGAGGAGGAGGGAGTGGCGGTGGAAGTGGTGGAAGTGGTGAAGGTGGTGGAGTGGTTGAGGAGGGAGGAGGGGGTGGAGGTGGTGGAGTGAAGGTGGAGGAGGTAGAGTGGCGGTGGTCGTGGAGTGGTGGTGGTGGAGGGAAGAGGGGTGGTGGTGAAAAATGATGAGTTAGATTATATTCTTAATCTGACCCCCAAGGTTTTAAAAATTACGATTCATGAGTCAATTCCGTTAATTATGACGGATGAGTCTCTAAATGAAAACGTTGAAAACGTGAAGATCTCTAAGTGTAAAAAATAAACGGATGGATGTCATCTGAAAAAAATGATACAGATACGGATGTTTTTTTCTGTAATTAACTAAAATTTAATTTCATATTATTAATCGATCGGGGCAATAATAACTACTGAGTGCTCAGAGCATACTCGGAAGCTGAGTGACAAATAGATTCTTTTCGAGGAATACTGGGTCAAATTTTGTTAGATGTTTCGATGAGATTTTCATTTTCTTTGACAAACCAAATATACTAATTTATTTTTCACACAAATTTCTTTCCATCTTTGCACTAGTTATATTGACTCTTACGATGAAGTTTATTTTGATAATTTCGTATAAGACACTACGCACAAAACACAAGTCACTTTTTTTCCTTTCTGTTTCGATTTAAAAATATTTTTTATCTAGTAAATCACATCAGGTAATACATATCTTAAGTATAAAATTAACATCATTAGTACTTAATTCTCCAAATCAAACACACGCGCATACGACTTCTCCGTCAATCGTCCATAACTTTATGCGCACGATTAACCCTAGTGCTATGAGTAAAATTTGAACTTTGACGTTAGAGTTTCAAAGCAAAAAGCTGACCTTGTTGGCAACAAAATACAAGTCATCTTTAAAATGTGTCATTTTGAATAGTAAACGTCAAGCGAGTATAATAATATCCGAAACACAAAGGCTCCAAGAGCTGGCACAGGCAGAACAGAAGAGTGAATATTTGAGAATGGGATGCTGCTGTTGGTGCTGGTTAGGGAACGAGCTTGTAGGGCCTCAAGGCTCCAACAGTGTCACCCCACATAGTTCACAAAGAAATCCTTGTAAATGAAGGACTTGAATAGCTGAGGACTACCCTCACTCACCAGAGACTTGGCCAGTGCAATCACGCTATCGCTGGTTGGTGAAAAGAATGTTGCTAAGGTTGTTCAATTGATGGTAGTGTTTGTGATCACTCTGTGCTCCGCACTCAGCTTTCCATTGCTTATTATCTACACTTTTAAGCATGATCGGCCGTGAGTTTTACCACAATGCAAGTTAAGTTGTAAGTTCTGTTTTATGTGTAACTATTAGATTTTGGTACCTGTAACTGGCAGCCGAGGTTGATGACAAATGCATAAGGGGGGAGGCTCTAAACCAAACTAATTGCCGATTTGCCGTCCTTGAATACTTGAAGGCCGTACACAGTAATGAGGTTTAAAATCACTGTGTTTGGGCAAACCCAATGTGAGAGTTGGTTCAGGACAAGGTGGATATCGGTTGACTGACAACACTTGATCCTGGCTTAGCTCCTTGTCGAAGCAGCCTTCTTCAAGTCCAAAGCCTTCACAGAATAATTCCAAAATCCAAGAGAGCCAGTTTTCTGACTTCAGTAGAGTACGACCCAACCATGTCACTGGAGATGAAAAAAGTTCAATGAATCATTTTTAGGTCAGAACACAAAAACTGATCCAAATATGAAGCTTTGCTGCACGAGATAGTGGGGCGTTTAACGACAGTACCGATAAGTGGCTGGTTTTTCAGACCAATATCCGATATAATCAGCCAGTGGATTACACGGGTGTCGCAGATTGTCTCTCCAGTAGTGGATTTTCTCATTGACGTAGTTTAGGCTGCTTGTGCATAGATTGCAAGGCTTTCTAGGATCATCAGAGTAAAGACTTGCTCTGTCTTTGTCAGGCAACTAGAAAAATTCTTTAACGACATTCTTTAATGCCTGAGATCTAAATGTCTGCCTGTACCCTATATATAAACTCGCAGATATATACTGCCAAACAAATAAGTTCCCAAATCACTATCTATATGAAATTGTTCAATATTTTTATGCACAAGTGCGAGTAAAAAATTATGTTGCAACTTCAATGCATCCTGCAATGTGGCAGCTTAAATGTGTCATTACTAAAAAGTAAAAACAAGGAGTGCTTACTTTTTTACATAATCCTAAATGTGGCAGCTGTCATAGTTGTTCAGTGCATCTTCCTGTCACAAATGTCACAAATGGCTAGAGAAAGTTAAAACAATATGAAAGACAAGGACATGGAATTTGACTTCACCTATTTAGCAGCTTTGATAAATATATGAACAGATCTCAGAAACCAGACACAAAACAATATAAGTGAATAATACTGAAAGATGAACCCGGATGAGGCGTACAAGAAATGGAACCCGGATGAGGCGTACAAGAAATGTTGGTGTCATATAAGACAAAATATCACAAATAGAATCAAGGAATAACGGAAGGCGAATCTGCAGCGTGAATATTGGTTTATCAGGTTGCTTATGTTAACTCGGAAGAAGTGGCCATGCTCTATTATAAGCCGATTTCCTACACTGTCAACAAGACTCTATATATGGCAATGCCAAAATATTAGGCGGGCCACAATGAGCCTTTTTCTTTAAATCTTCAAGAATTTGTTTAGCTTCTGCTAAATCATCTTCAGCATTAGGCCCATGCTTTACATAAGCATCAACTGCTTGCTGCTGCATTTTGATTGCAGTGTCGTAGCTGCAAAGCAACATATTCATCAGCCTCCTTGTTTAAGGTATCTAGACAACTGGAAATAGTCGTCGACATTACATAACTAGTGTATCTAAAAACATGATCATCAATATTTAAGGGGGAAAAACTAAGTAGAGTAAACTTACCTTCCCATGGCACTATATGCTTTTGAGATATTCTGACATGCTTCAATGGAATCCAAATGTTGAGGACCTAGTGTGATATCCATTATCGATTTCGCCAAGCCAAACATTTTAACAGCTTTCTGAGGTTTGCCTAGCTCTAAATACGCTGATCCTAAATTGCTGTAAATATAGGCTACACTATAATGTGAGGATCCAAAGCACTCTATCATAATTTCTACAGCACTTTCAAGATAAGGAATGGCCTGAGATACATTTCCTATAAGCATAAGCAAGTGCCCCACTCTGGCAGATGTACTTGCCAGCGAATGCTGCTCTTGCGGTAGCTTTTCCAGCATATTCAATGTTCTCTTCAACAATGAAATCGAGGTTTCAAATTCATTCATTGTTTCATACTGCATAGCTATTTCTACGTAAGACTTCGAAACATTTGCAGGATCTTCCTTTTCTTTCTTTTCAAGTATTCCACGTGCGATATCCAAACACCTCTTGGCGTCTGGAAACTTCTCGAGATTACACAGTGCTTTCCCCATAGAGACAAACACCAATGCTCGTGTCTCACTATCATTATCAGTCCTTTCAATGACAATCTTCAAGGTCTTAACAGCCAGTTCATATTTTCCCATTGCAATCTGCATATTGGCAGCATCGATCCCTGCACAAAGCATATCCGAATCCACACCCGAATTCTTTAAGACCCTCCGCGCTAACTGATTCTGCTTCAAGGCCTCCTCATGCATTTCCAAGCCAGTATAAATAACCCCCAAAAGCCGCCTATCATGAGCAACCTCCACAGAATCCAACCCAAACCTCATCCCGTGAATCTTTAATGCCTTCAAACAATAAGGCAATGCCTTCTTAAAATTCAAAACCCCAGCAAAAGCTTCCGCCATATCCCGATTTGCTCTACCCACTTCACAACTATTTCCCCCAAACATCGTCTCTTTGATTTCCAAGCATTTTTTAAAATTCTCCAACGCCTCCTCCCTACTACCAAGTGTCGTCTTCACATTCGCCGTCACCTGATGCACCCCATGACGCACTGCCTGCACTTGATCCTTACTCACACCCTCCGCCCCCTCGTCCAACTCATTTAACACCTTATCAGCCCTATCCAAATACTCTAAACTCCGCTTAAAATTCTTCAAACTGAAATTAACCGAACCCATCAACTGCAAAGCCATAGCAAGCGACAAATTTGGTTTCTTGCAATCAGCGTCAAAAACATTCAAAGCTCTAGTAGCAAAAGACAGCGACTTTTCCGGATCAACACCTTCCTTATCAAACTGCAAACCTAATTTCAACAAGGCCAATCCCAATCTCTGCTCACTAAACACATCCTCCATCTGCTTAAACGCAGCAAGCATCTCATCAGTAGTCTTGGCAGACTCAAAAGCCTCCTCAATCTGTCGCCTTTTCTCATTCTTTCTCTCCCTTGACGACTCCTGTGGCAATTTCTCAACAAGGGTGTTGAAATTCTGAGCTTTTTGGACAAAGTGAGTGACGTGTAAATGTGAAGATCGAGATCCATCGCGTACAGCGGTCGAGAATCGGGAATGAGAGATGGTATTAAGAAATGGGGTTAGAGTTTTGAGTCGATTGAATTTGAGACGAGTGAGAGCGGTGACCGAAGCTCGTCTCATGGCTCTGATTTTGAGGACAGAAAGGTGGTAATTTTGTGGAAGTCTCTGGGAAATTGAAACCCTAATTTTGAAGGGTAGCGATTCGGTGTGAAAAATGAAAAGGGCGTCGTTGCGATTAACGCCTTCCAGTTTCCGCTGAGCTAAAAGATTGAAAATCAAACCGACATTACTTGAAATCGAGCTACATTTTTCCATCATCTCTTTTATTTTCATTTTACTGTATTTTTTTATTTGTTACTCCTATAAGGTATTAGTATTCGTAACTCCATTATTGAGGTTTTTTATTCTTGGTCTTTAAGATTTATTATTTTCAAATGTTATACTTTTCAGGCGGTCACTCATCCTGGTACTGCTCTCGCTCAAGCACGCTTAACTGTAGAGTTCTTATGGAATCCGCTACATCAGTGCTGCTATGATTGCCCCGATCGAACTCAAGAAGTTGATATGTCAAAGAATTAGTTGAATGTACAATTTATGAAAAATATGTTTATGAATGATGGATAGAAGAGTCGCATACCACATATGCTTTGATTGATATTTTATCTTATATCATAAAGTTATACCCTATGTAACCCACTAAAAAAGAGAAACGGTTTTAGTATTTTTAAAAAATTCAAATATATCAGATTTGAGTTTAAATATTTCATATCTGTCAAATTTTATTGATCCCGTTGTTTTATTCCGCGGAATCCAGCAAATAACCAAATGACACGGATTTATTTACTTATGTGAACGGATAAGAAAAATAATGAAAAAAAAAACATAAATGAATCCGATGTTTGGGGCTGTTTCAATTTTCGATGTCTTTCTTATTTATGTGGAAGGCTGACGGCTGTGTCTTTTTTACTATTAATTAGTTTAGGGTTATGTTTTAGATAGATATTTAATTACTTGTTATATTGTTGGATATTGGTGTCATATGTGACCTGTGTTGGAATAGGATTATAGGTAATAGATATTATTACGTCTTGTACGTCTCATCGTACCCATATAATTCATTATCGAAAAAAAAACAGCGGGAGTCACATGGATGCTAATGAGTTGAAGGTGGTTGAAAGAAATAGACGACTTTTGTCGAACTGTCGCCAGACATTTTGCTTCTGCGATTGGGAAAACTGTCTTTTAAATTATCAGCTTTTCAATTTTGCCCATTTAAATCCTCAACTCAAAAAAGTCAAAAAAAAATCATCAACTTCTTAGTTGACTTCCAAAAAAAATCTTCAACTTATGTTGACTTTCAAAAAAACCTTCAAAAAATCCCCAACTGATGCCTATAATGACAAATTCAATGTAAGTTGTCCATTTAAATCCTCAACTGATCACTAGCAGTCTAGCTTCACTTATGTAAAATGAGTTCCTTACACCCTCCACCATCCTCTTCCCAATCGATACCAAAATGCGGTACGATCCCTCATCGTCTGGAATAAATTCCTCCCTGTATGTCGATTCTCGCCCTATCATCTTCATTATCTCCCATACCACCGTCACTCCTCCCTTTTAAAAATAATTATCAGAAACCACTCATAAAATATACGAAGCTGTTTTATTTTGTTTACCTCCTCCATAGGTAGCTTAATATTTCTGTTCATGCCTCCCCTGATAATGAATTGTGAAGTGTTGTTCATGGGTGAAAACTCCTTGTCGTCGTCTCCTGGCCCAATGTATCTATATTGATCACACCATATGTAACTGGTTATAGGAAACATAAGTACCAGATGATCGATAATATTAGACTAGAAGAATTTCCTTACTTGAGAAAGGCCTCAGTAACTTTTGCAGGTTGAGCGAGTACATACTTTTCTTGTATGATCTTGGGGTTAGATGTCTACTAAAAGAACCACATTGAATGCGTAAACCCAAAGCGGAACATTTATGAGTATCTGCATATCAAAATGTTGCATATACAATCTTGTAAAAGTTCTGCAT
>JAWWMW010000940.1:328268-340405 GCA_035048345.1 Echeveria elegans
AGGAAAGAGTAGAGTTCGCATCATAGACTTCGATATCATGCAAGGCTTTCAATGGCCGGCTTTGTTTCACATATTGGCTACAAGAATGGAAGGTCCTCCACATGTCCGAATGACCGGAATGGGACCAACTTCGGTAGAGTTACTACCTGAAACTGGGAAGCAACTCTCCATTTTCGCCAAACGACTAGGAATGTCCTTTGAGTATCAACCACTCCCTAGAAAGATAGGAGGGTTCCAAGACTTATCAAAACTTCAACTTCCGCCGTGGAGAGACTCTAGCAGTCCATTGGCAACAACACTCTCTCTACGATGCCACTGGGCCTGATTGGAATACCCTAAGAAATCTTTTTAACTTAAAACCCTAGAATTCTCACTCTAGTCCAACAAAACCTTTCACACACAGGATCATTCCTAGACCGCTTTTGTCAACTCCTTACACTACTACTCTACCATATTTGACTCACTAGGCGCCAACCTCCCCTCTGATGATCCTTCTAGACACACCGTGGAACATGCCTTTCTCTTTAGAGAGATAAACAACATAATGGCGATCAGAGGGCCAGCAAGGAGTGGTGAGGACAAGTTCAAAGATTGGAGAAATGAACTCTTGCAAAGTGGATTAGTTCAAGTGCCCATGAGTGGTAACTCTATGGCTCAAGCTCAACTCATTCTCAACATGTTCCTTCCTTCGAATGGGTACTCATTAGTGCAAGGATATGGATCGCTTAGCCTTGGTTGGAAAGAGACTAGTTTGTATACTGCATCTGCTTGGACTTCATCATCTTACATATGATGAAGATTATCATATATATATATATAGAGAAAGGGTGATTGTTTTGGCGAGAGGATACAACCTCCATGAAACATGAGTTTACCTAATGAACCTGTTGACAGAAAACTATAAACCACACATCAACATCTATTTTTATTTTCAGGGTGAACTACTTCCTCCCTCTCACTACCAATGTCTTATTTCCATTTATTTTTTTTCACTCATTCTCTTTCACAATAGAAGTTTGATATCGGGACGGAGGTTATGTAACTAAAATTAGTTCTACATGTATAGACATTTTAACCATAAATTACTCTCATATATTTTAATAATATTTAATGAAGGACATAACAATCTTCAGAATCGCGCTTACGAGTTACGAAGGCTTGAATTATCGCCCTAAAAGTACAGGGATCGTGTGACTTACCGCTAGGTTGCTGGCACAGAAATCTGAAGAACTACACAATTTTTTGTAATTGTAATATCTATCTTCTATCTATTTATATAAAAGAATATCTAACTAACAAACCATACATTTACCAACAACATCTAATTAAATCCATACATTATCAACAACATCTAACTAAATCCCTAACACCTAACTAAACAATTCCAACTAAATATCTAACTAACAAACCATACATTTACCAACAACATCTAACTAAATTCATTCATTTATCAACCATACATTTACCAAACATACATCTAACTAAATTCCTATCACCTAACTAAACCATTCCAACTAAATTAAAATTTTAAAATTTAAAATTTAAAAATAAAATTTAAAAATTTAAAATTTAAAAATAAAAATTTAAAAATTTAAAAATTTAAAAATTTAAATTTAATAGAGAAACAATTCCCGTCGGGACGACGGGATCACTATTAGTAACAAAGATAATAAGTTATGCAACCAAGCGGAAGCTATAGGACTTAAAAATATAGGACAAGCGTCAATAGAAAACCAAGATTTGCCTGTCACTTTAGCGTGCTTAATTAGCAGCAGCAGCATCAACTATGACATTTTCTTCCCTGCGAATGAGCTTTGCTTGCCAAGCGGAATGGTTAGTCAAATGTTCAATGCAGAAGATTAGCCAAGAAGCTGTAATTTGATGAGAAGATGCATGCTCAAATCAAAGCAGCTCTGCCAAGTAAGTGTTGTTTCGAAAATGACTTTTTCCGAATGTAGTGCTTTTGCCATCAGCATACCCTGTTGTAAAGCTAGTCCTTCAGAATCTAGGCAGATTCGTACATTATTCAAAGACACTAAATGACAGGCCAGCAGTAAACTGTTGTGATCCCGACAAATAGCCCCAATATCTGTCATATAGTCCGACGAATTCCAGGCACCGTCACAATTAATTTTAACAAACTCTTGTAGCAGGAGGCGTCCAATTTAAATTTTCTGACAGTGTGTTTGTCTGATAAATCGAGTGTGCATCTTGGAATCTTGTAATGAAGAGTGTAATCTTGAACAACTACACAATTTAATGGGCCTATAAAATGAATTTTATTGTAATGTAGTTCAAAAATAAAACTTTATGCTTCACTAATTTAATAGAGTTGTCAAAGTAATCCGTTGGATTAAAAAAATTCAATGAATTAATAAAATTCAATAAATTAAATTCATTTGGATTATTTAATCTAATTATATATATAATAGATTGAATCATTTAATTCATTTAAAATCTATTAATAATTTTACTAGTCAACCTATTTTGCGCCTGTGTCAGAAGATCGTTTTTCAGAGCGTTTAGGCCGAAGAGAGTTGGGCCCGGACAAGCCGCACGCCCTTTTCCAGATGATTTCATTCGCGTGATTGCCACGCGCCGACAACAGAATTAAAACCGGCGATTCGGCGGGCATCGAACGTTCCCTACCCAAGGGCCAAGATGTTCGTCTGCTCGACGCCAAGCCGCTCGGTCCTCGGAACAACTTCGTCAAGCATGCTTCACATCAGTAACCCGATGGCATCGAACGTCTTCGAACAGTGGTGCGCCCGCAGTTCAATTCACATGCCCTAAGAATAGTCAACATTCATTCGTTGACTTCAATTTTTCTAAAAACAACTCTTTTCGATTTTGACTTTTTTCCCTCGAAATAAAATAAGATCAAAGTTTGACTTTATTTGACTTTTTTTCATTTTCTAAGACTGATCTCATTACTAAATTCTTGCTGTTATACTTCTTGTGTTTAATGTGGTTATGCTGAATTTTGTACTTGGGATTTTGGTAGTATGAATATTTGGATAGTGTGAATTTGTATTCTTTACCTGTTTTGCATTTTATTTGATTTTTCTGTTTTCAGTGAAGTTGGTTTTATAAGCCGCAACTGGTTTGGAGTTGAGGCTGAAATCTGAATATATTGACATGGATATTAACCTCAGGTGGCCGCGATTGGAGGATTATTGGAATTGTATTGTTGCAGAAGTAAGTTCACCATGAAAGATGTATCGATGTGCACAGATTTAATTGTAAGTGGATGTGTGCATTCAAAAGGTTTTTTAGTTATCGTATTTTTAAGCAATAATGCAATATAATTCTCTATTTTTAAGCAATAATGCAATATAATTGTATTTTTTTTACCTCATGATCATGTGTCTATTTGCTATCCGAGTGTCAACTCTAACCTTTGAATTGGTATGCAAAATAATAAACTTAAATTCTTGAGAACTCATCATTGATATGTTTGGAATAGAATTATGTATGATCTCACTGACAGAACAAAGCAGGAGGGGTGATCTGAAGTATCTCGGATTTATGCTTAAGTATGTCCTCAGAGGAAGGTGTGATGAAGGTAATTACATGCCATCTTATAGTATCTAATTACATTTCTCATTTTATCTAATAACTGTTGTGACTTGCGAGTGTATTTTATCATTTAAATGACTTTGTTCGGATCAGCATGCCTTAGCAAGACATAAGAGCTGGCACACACAAAAAAAAAAGCAAAAGCCAGATGGAATCAGCCAGAAGTTTTCGAAGCCCGTTGAGATACTACAGATGTTCACCTCCAGGTGGTAAATATTAAACAATGGGTATTAGAATTGTTAGTATTCAAAATGATTTCTCTGTCGTCGGTGCCATACTAACATTTTTTTGTTATTTGGCTGATCTTATGGTTGTACTTGTATGGAGTACTGGGTGTTTCATTTATATGAAATCAAGTAGAATAAGTTTCCCTTTTTTCGAATTTAAGTATCATGCCAGCTCGAGCTGTAAACACACGATTGTTGATTTCTCCAGCAAATAACCTTATTTATCATTTTCATATGATTTCTCAGCAGAGTATAGATGCCCACACTTAGCAGGACTCGCTGTCTGACCTGACCAAGCTAAAAATGTTTCTCCATCTGTCCTCGTGACAATGTTGGTAGATTTTGCAGCACAAGAAGGAAGCTGATCAAAGCTAAACAAAACATACATCTCAAGCATCATCCACCAAATGGGGAGTTGGATTCCATGACATGTTTGTGTTTGTCTCTTCTCAATAATTTACATCTTAATCATTACCATTGCCAGCTCTCCATCCCTTCATTAAACTATAATCTCAAATCTCAAGGACTTGTGGGCATCAACTCCTTGATTCTTCATTGACTTTACAAACCTGCCCAAGCTACACAAAACTGAAAATTCCAACTCGTTCTATCCATATCTGTTCTTTTTTTGTCCAACCTCCTTGGACCTAAATTTAGCTTCCTGTTCCTGAATTTTTCAATATTTTTTTTTGTTTGTTCCTGCATTGTTTGGCCTTCGCCCTTCTGTGTCACCATGTTGAGCCTTTGTGCGACTTGCCTCGAAAGCTGATATCCTTGTCATAGGACATTGAAAAGCATTGGGTTCCCTTGTACAGATTTAAAGTTATATTACCTTGTCATGGTTTGGTGAAAAATTTGGACCTGAAAGTCAACTGAGTATCCGTGTCAGGTGATGCCTTTTCCTATGTTTTTTTTCTTTTCTTCCAATGTGATCTTTAACTAGCAAGTACTGGACCATTTGTGTTACTAAAACACTACGTGCTTGATTTGTTAATTTCAGATCGGCAGTGTAAAAATCTATGGTCGAGTTTTTGTGCAAGTTGGTGATTTGGGAACAAGGCTTGGTGGCTGATACTGGAGAAAGACCTTGAATCTAATCGAAAATGGCGACAACCGTGAAAGGCCTACTAAAAGGACTCAGATACATATCTCAGATATTCGGTATGACTTGGGCATTGAAAATTCCTAAAAAAATCGGTAGATGATTTATTAAGCTGCATTTCGTGTTTTGCAGATGAAGAGAAGGAACCAGAAATGCAGATTGGCTTCCCAACAAATGTAAAACATGTAGCTCATATAGGCTGGGATGGACCTGTCACAAACTCGCCTAGTTGGGTACACATTATTTATTTACACCTGTTTTGCTCCTAAAAAGATTTTAGTTCCCTTTGTTTTTTTTTTCCGTTTGTGATTCTGATTGGGTAACTGTGATGCCAACATTGTTTCAGATGAACAACTTCAAAAGAGACCAGGATAGCCTGTCCGGGCCATTAGCGGCAAATGGTAAGGCCACTGCTGTCCGAGTTTTGATTTTCCTTGTATAAAGTTCAAGTAGTAATCGCATTTTGTGTAAACAGATTCAAGCCTAACGGGTAGTATGCATGGAAGCTCTCCAGCCAGAGATTTTCCAGACCTTCCAATATCCTCAAGCCGCTGCTCGTTGAACGGAGACATATTCTCCATCGACTCCTCTAAGGAGAAATCAGAAAACCCCTCTTCTAAACATTCTAGAAAAAGTAAGTCAGCAAGCGGATCAAAAGAACTATCCGACAGAACTAGCAATAGATCATCAGCAGCGTGCAACCAGCTTTTTTCAGACTCTACCATTGGCAGCGAATCACCAGCCCGCAACCTCCCAGACGTACCTAAAAGTTCCAGAAGAAAGAAATCAAAGGATTCATCTCAAGGTGGCTCATCAAAGTCATCGTCAAGAACCGCTAAAGCCATTGCTGAAGCCTCCGCCTACAATTCCTCATCCCCAGACCATTGTTTGATCCCCAGACACCAACTCAGAAACACTGATCACTTCTCATGCCCATCACCAAACCGTCGATCCTCCGATGCATTGTCATGATACACAATCTGTGCACATTCTTTTACCTGTTTTTTATATATATCAAATGTGCAAAAGCAGCTTACTTTCTTCAATTTTGATGCCCTAGGGCCTAGAGCTTCAAGATCAAATTTTGATCTGTCAGGAAACCAGAAAATCAACCTGAAGACATTCCATTTCAAAACCAAAATTACATACACATAAAGTTATCACCTTACAACTTTAACACTACTAATCTGTTAGCATCAAACCCTAATCATTACTTATTTAAAAATTAAAATTCCTATAACTAAAAACTCAAAATAAAACCAACAAACAAATATGATGAGACCCAACTAGCTGAAGCTTCTGCTGATGATGATGAAACATGATTCAGAACATCAGCACTGACAGGCATCTCAGAAACACGAACACGAAAATTATCACAAGCTCTCACTCCAAGTCCGTTTCGAATGTTTGAATTACCAGTCAACGACCCGTCAACGCACAACCCTGAATTACCTGCAAGTTTCAATCTTTTCATAGTGACGTTAGCTTTCAGTCGGATAGCACCACTCAACTTGTTATTCTCTAAATTGATTTCCTTCAGATTCTCCATCTCTAAAAACCCATCTGGCACTTTCCCTGTCAACGAGTTGTTTTCCAAATTCAGATAACTCAGACCGGTCAAACTCGCCACCATTGACTCCGGTATCTCTCCGGTCAAACCTAGTCCAGATAAACCCAACCCCACCAATCCTTCGAGCTTCCCCCAAACATCCAGAATCTCACCACTGAGATTGTTACCGTTGAGATAAACCTCCTTCAATTTCACCATCTCGTTCAAGAACAGCGGTACTCCGTTACCTTCAAATTTGTTGTAGCTTAAATCCAGAAACTCCAGCTCGGTCAACTCACCGATTCGGTCTGGGATTTTTCCGGCAAAGTTGTTGTAACTCAAGTCAAGCTTTAGAAGTGATTTCATCTCTCCGATTGACTTCGGCACCGGTCCGGCAAACTCATTTCGACTCAAGTCAAGTATCTTCAACTTAGTCAAATTAGTCAACGTATCTGAAACGATACCGTTTAATTTGTTACCACTCAAACTCATCTGCTCTAGTCTAACCAACGCTCCAACATCTTCTGGAATGTTCCCATAAAATCCGCTTCCAGTAACCACCAGCTTCCTCAGATTAACGAAGCTTCCAACAATCCCAGTCATTGACCCGGTCAACGACGGGTTGTCGATCAACACCAGCTCCTCAAGCCCGGTCCCATACCCAACCGGAACATCCGGAAACGAAACTGATTCAACTCCATTAAAGCAGTTGAAGACGAACAGCTTGCGGAGGCGTGGGAGTGACGAGAAGATCCAAAACGGCAGCGTTGAGGCGTTTGAAGCGCAAGGCGGGTTTGAGTTGTAGTCGGAGACGTAACCAAAGTTGAGCTCCGTAATGTGAGCAGAGTCCGGCTGAGACGACGACGACGTTTTGTCGAAAAAGTAGTCACAAACAACTCCGTGTGGGGATGAGACGCAGAGATCGTCTGGGAATATCACACGCCATGGAACGTCGCCGTTTATGAGCTCCAAAGCTCTGTACACCGCTTCTTGCTCTGTAGCGTCTAGAACAGGGAGTGAGTTTGTATAGTCCTTTTCCGGCTGCTGGGAGGCGGATATCGATATGAACGTGAGAAGGATGAATATGGTTTGGGCTCTACCCGCCATTATAGAAGTTGATGAGAAACAGAGAGAGACAGTACGCTTTGCGGATTTTTATGGAGCGGAGTGATGACAAAAGGGTTTGAGCACTGTGACAGTAAATAATGAGAATAGAAAGAATGCAGCGAGGAAATGGAATTAGGGTTTTTGATGCTGGGGATGAAACTGTGAAAGTGACGGAGTTGCAGAGCAGAGCTGCTGGAATTGGACCACTGGGTTATTTGGTGGACGCTCTGTTTTCACTTTTCACTTTACAGTACGCATGTTTAAATTCCAATACTACCCTCGGTCATCGCCCTCACTTTCGAATTTCGATCTCAAACCGCCTCTTAAACGTAAAGGTTAAAATGGTCTAGTGCATTGTTTAAACGCAATTCGCATGAGGCAACAGTGTTTGTCGGGATAGGGACGAGCAGTTGCAGTGCACAAACTACGCTTCTACAAATTTCTTTAAACCGCACCTAATGAAACGTGGACCGCA
Source organism: Echeveria elegans (assembly GCA_035048345.1). NCBI lineage: Eukaryota > Viridiplantae > Streptophyta > Magnoliopsida > Saxifragales > Crassulaceae > Echeveria > Echeveria elegans. The sequence goes on from JAWWMW010000940.1 coordinate 336,308, forward strand.
GGATGAAGTTCCAACGGCTGAGATTGGTTTCATAGACACGAGGTTATAGTGGCGGTAGGAGAAAGTAGGGAGGAGATAAAAGACGCCTGCGGACATAAGAGGCTGTGAAGCCGACCACGACCCAAAGGCAGCCGCCTACTTGTCTGATCACAAATTCAGAGTCTGTGTAGTGAAAGCGACTTGTAACGACGAGGGGAATATGTACACGTGTCGGATTATTAATGGTTTGGTGTTTTGCTGTGTATGTGGGTGTTTTGAGGATCTGATATTTGGAGTGGTTCGAATATGGACAAGGCATGCGGATTCCATTTTGAGTAGTGTAGGTGTTGAACTGTGGAGTCCACTAATGTTAATGAATTAAAAGATACTGTAAAAAGTTATGTACTCGATTTTTTTTTCATATTATTTGATTTGGACAAATCGTAATTGCGACAAAAAATAAAATAAATTGATCCATAGCTACTAAATAAGTTAAATAAAATTATTTAATATTATGATTTAATCTGGAACGTAGAATGAATCAAATGAATGAACATGATATTTTTATACTTTTTATTTTAAACACTCCTTTTTATTTGATCCACTCCCATAAATTAATAATGCTCTATTCGTATAATTCAAGGTAAGTTAATTAATAAATAATTTTTCCCAGACTGTGTACCAAATTAGGGATGCATCGAGGGGTTCGGCTCCGGTGCGGCCAGTTTGCAGTAAAAAAATAGTAAATTGTATGATATTTTCTACTCCCTCCGTCCCATTTTATAGATCCACTTTCCTTTTTAGGCGTCCCAAAATATAAGTCCCCTTTCCTTAGATGGAAATTTTTTCCACTCACATTTACACTCTCTCTCCAATCTATTCACTTTCAACTCATTCACTTTCCTACTTTTATCTCACATAACATAATTTTCTTTAAAACCGCGCCAACTACCAAATGAGATCTATAAAATGGGACGGAAGGAGTATAATACTAAGTGGTGGAATGAATCCGTCTTAAAATTACATGTTTTAATTGGCTACAAATTCTTATAGGCAATCGTGTATCGATCTAGAGAAAGACAGAGATGCTATTTGAACATAAAAATGAAAGTAAAGGTTCTGTTCTAAGAGCATCTCCAACGCGTCCTTTAAAACGGCCCAAGCCGTAAAAAATGTCTTCGTGTCAAACAATTTTAAGAACCAAATACAAAAGCATCCTCTCCAACGCAATGACGTGGATTTGCAAAATTACTGGTAAAGGAACAGTGTTTCCTCAAATCTGCTACTTTTTTTTTTTGATGTAACCATTTTCATTGATTGATAAGCGGTATAAGTGTACAAGAACCGAAATCTAGTACATGAGTTCAGATGAACGACCAGGCCTAAAGGCACCATCACTAAACCACTAATGCTATCGCATTCGTGACTACCAATCATCAAATAAGACACTACCGCCATAAAAGACGGGGCGCCTAAAGGCGACTGAACCACACTGTTTCACACTAAGTGTGAACAGGGAAATCACACACCAATAGCAAAGAGCTACGGTGGAAATTATTCAAACCGATATATACGCTCCCATAAAGACTTGTGGGAGAAAACTGCCCACATAAAGTGGGAATAAACACTACCACAAAACACAAACACAACTAAATCTAGATAAACCACCTCACACAGCCCACTAAAATCAAACCAAGCACAGTTAACGAAAGCAAGATCGGCAGAACGGTAAGAGATCGTGAAATGAAATCTCTTAGCCACCGCATCATGTTATCAACCCACCAGCAAACCTCCGAGCCACCGCAGCATGACATCAACGCACCAACAAACCACGACATGCATCATCGAACCGCTCCATCGCCACCATCAGCCGTCCGGGCACATAAATCCGAAGCCGACCAAGTTCAAGTCCACACCTAACCAACCGCGGAGGGCCACCACACAGCAGAACGGAGAGCTAAGCTCCGTCGCATGCATCACAGAGCACAGCTCCACCGAAGACCGCCAACCCCCACCATAACTGAACCCATCCGAGCCCATGAAATCCAAAGCCTACGGAGCTGAAATCCACACCCATCCAACCACAAAAGACCACACAAAGCATATCAGATGACTAAGTTCAACTGCATGCATCATCAGATCCGCCAAGCTCCACCATAGACCACCAAACCCTCACCTTCACCGGTTAACAATCGCAAACATGAATTCGGAATGATTTTAAGGTCATATGCTGGCAGAAGAGCTCCTAGGGGCAGAGAGACGAGCCACCTCCGCGGAGGAGAGGCCGTTTTCCACCCCGGAGGAAAGCTACGCGGTGGCGCTATTTTGGAGAAAACGAGAAAGTGAAAGAGAGAATTTAACAGAGGAGAGAGAATATAAGTATAAAAGAAAACACACGAGTCCCCCGCTATGGGCCATTTTAATTTTAAACATATATACAATGAATCCTCACAGTAGATTACAAAGCTCCTATTTTCAAGAAACCATGAAAATATGTGATTTCAGTTTAGAATAGAACTTAGAGTGGGGAAAATGAAAAGAAAAAAAACTTCGAGCAAAATTTTTTACTTCTAAGAATTGTAAACTTCATTAGTTACTGAGCAATGTAACATTATCACAAAAATTGTAACACGTCAATTTTGGCATGCTTATTGTGGATTTTGGTGTGATACTAGGATATTTTTCATATTAAAAATAAAATAAGTAATAATTAATTAATTAAATTAGAGAGAGTTCTACTACATCTTGTTTTGTGTCTCATAATTTGTAGCCATGCAATGCAACGTGGCCCATGCCATTTACCCTGAATATCTAGCCACGTCCATATCATAAGTCATTATTTACGTCAATAATTCACAAACCTAGGAATGAACGTACTAAAACCGAAGAATATCTTCTTCTAAACACCATGCTTCATGCTGCTCCTTGCTTGCTGGCCGACTAGTTTGATCAACACAGAGGACTAAAAACCCACCCATATTGTCTCCGTTCCTGGTTCCACCTGTGTGTGCTTCCGTCGAATATGTACAAAATCCGAAATCTGATTGTGAAAATCCAACATTACGATTATTATTTTATTCCATGGTCAATAAATCCTTTTTTTTTTTTTTTTTTTTTTTTCAATTTGGACCTGCCTCTACCGCTCTACGTCTGCGTGGTTATTTGGGTTGTTTTATTGCAAATATCTCCTCTTTAGATTTAACAACATTTTCATGGTTAACATTGGTTATACTGTGATGGACTGATTAGAATAAGCTTAATCATGAGACTCTTGCGTTTGTATTCAATATTAGACTACACAACTAAAATGAGGTTGATATATTATGCATTTAACTTTTGAGCCTGCAAATCAAACATTTTAGCTAATTAAGTGGCGATCATGACATTGTAAAATGGTGAAATGTGCGTTCATCAAAACACTCTGGCTCTATAATTGTAGGGGATGGGTCTGTCAGGTTCATTTGCAATGAGTGTTTTTTTTTTAAATGGGTTTTTCACCATAAAGGCTTAATTACGAAAAATAATCACCAGTTCAAAGATATGTTTTTGTTTTCTTCACAAAACCAACGACTCTATTAAAATTCAAAGAAAGTCGGCCGTTTCTAAATTTAAAGTCTCCACTCCACCATGACATGATTCTTCCCATGGTAATATTGTGTATATATAAATTGTTATTCATTTCACAATAATGAGTTGGATGGATGGTGTGTTATTTGTACGCGCAGGCCTGTATTTGTGTTTCTTCTTCATCCAAGTTGCACGATAGTGCACATTTGAGTTCAACAAAGCAAGAGATGCCTAGTGTTACCAGTATGCTCAAAGATCAAATACATTTATCGGTGAACATATGGATAAAAGAGTTGTGTCGATTTGTGCTTTAATTGGATGGTGATGTACTGAAATTTATAATCTTGTATGAAACAGTACCTAATGTAACCCAATATCAAAAAACAAATCCCCAAATCCCCATTTTGTGTAAAGTTGTAAAATAAAGAAGCCAAATATGCATATAAAATGTGTATTTTTATTAATTTACGTCAGAATATATGTACTCGTCACTAACTTTTAATAAATGAAAAAACATAAAAATACTTTATATGCGCATTTGACGAACTCTGA
>JAWWMW010000940.1:385347-396417 GCA_035048345.1 Echeveria elegans
ATTCATGGTCCGGACTATTGGTTGGGTCGTGGGAAGGTTCGGATCTTCGTCTGGGTGGACTAACTTTCAGTCCAACCGACCTGTCAGTCCATTGATGTGCTGCGAAGACTCAAATCCTACCTCAAATCTTAGTCCACTGGTGCACTTGCTCTTATGAATCCCCACCATGTGACACTTCAAATTCGAGTCCATAAAAGCGAATAGGCCTGACGAAAAAAGCCCATAATCACACTGAGCTGTAGCCCATAAAACGGCCCACTAAACTCTCATCCGATCCTCTTCGTCTTCGTCTTCATCTTCTTCCTGGTCATCCCTCTCTCCCTGTGCTGCCCCCATCTCATTGAAATCGTAGAGCCTCTTCGACGAGGTTTCAATAAATTCGCCGATTATCGATTTTTCCAATTTGATCTCAAATCGATCCGCGATTTTCCGCATCAACGCTCTTTAAGAAAATTAAATATAAAAAAATCTGCGATTTCTCTCCTCTTTTTTTTTTCTTTGTAGATTGTTTTTTTTTTTAACCTTAATTCGGTTTCGGAGGAGCAATGGACAGGAAGAGATTGGCGGTGCCGCTTGTTTGCCATGGTCATTCGAGGCCTGTGGTTGATTTGTTTTATAGCCCTATTACGCCTGATGGCTTCTTTTTGATCAGTGCTAGCAAGGGTATGTATTAGAGATTTTGTATGTTGATTTTGTTTGTGTTAGGGATTAATTGTGTAGTTATTTCGATCACCTTCAGACATTGGTATTTTGCAAATTAGTATTACATTTTTTTTACACTTGATTATAGTAAAATTTCAGCACATGTAGAAAGCAGCTGGATTTGGAATTTTAGCTTATCGGTAGTTATGACGTATGAGTAATGACATTAGGATACATGGCACATGGCTAGGAACGAGGATTTCTAGCTTTAGAGGAGATATGATAAGCAGCTCCGCATGATTAATTTTCTTTGAATTATCAATTTCGGTTGGAAGTCATTTATCATGTGAATTTTAAATATGTTTAATTTGCTGAGAATTTTCTGTTTGGTTTATTTATTTTGTGTCCGGCGAGTTTGAGTGTTAATAGCCTTTGACCTGGTAAATCGTTATTGTTAGGAACTGAATAAAAATGGATCTGTTGGTTTTCACATACAGTTTATATGATTTCATTGTTGAATGATTTTAGATTCGAGCCCAATGCTAAGAAATGGAGAGACTGGAGATTGGATTGGAACATTTGAAGGGCATAAAGGTGCGGTGTGGAGCTGCTGCTTGGATAATGATGCACTGCGTGCTGCCTCTGGTTCTGCTGACTTTACTGCGTAAGTAAACTACGGCTTTCATAATATTCTCTTGATAGTCATAGTCTCCCTAACATTTAAATCCACAAAAGGAAGCAAATCAAGATCGTCGAGGCATAATCATACATAGATGATTTTTTTATTTTGTTATCGCGCTCAGTGGTCAGACGATGGGATGCTTTTGTACTTTACTTACATTATACGTTACTGATCCAGAATTGGGGATCTGAGAGAGCTTAGAGTTAGAGATGTGTGAGAACTGAGAAGGCCGGTGGAAGGGTGTGTAAAGTTTCCTCTAGTAAATGACAAGTGATTGCTGATATTAACTTAGATGTTTCTTATCTGTAATGTGGATTTGCATTGCGTCCATATTTTGCAATTGCTCTATATTTCTTTTTCTTACTTGTGAGAAGAAATTAATAAGATAGGCGCAGCTTAAACTGCTGTAAACAGTAATGAACTGTGTTGTCAAAAGGTCCTCTGTGCCAAGATCATAAAAACATTCATTTTGATTTTTGCATCAACCATAAACGTCTCGGTAACAGGCTCAACCAACTTTAAAATTTTATAGTAGGCTAGCATCAGTAAATATATTGGTCACTGGAATTTGGCAGTTATCTTTATCTCCATGATTTTGAAACACTCATTTTAAAATTAAAATTTCAATGAATTCACGCAGGAAAGTGTGGGATGCTTTAACTGGTGATGTGCTGCACTCCTTTGAGCATAAGCATATCGTCCGTACGTGTGCATTTTCAGAGGTAATTTTATTTCCATTTATGCATTAGTTGTCAAATATTGCTCAGAACATGAAAACCAGTAAATCAGTGGTAATCCGAATCCCCAGCATCTCATATACTCCATAAATAAAATCTTCATAATCTTCACCATTGTAAATCATGCTGACCACTTTAATACCACTGGACATTGATCAAATAATGTTTAATGGGGGATCAGGCTTCAGGCAACCATCTGTGCATTCAGATTTTGTTTCAAATATGTTCCTTATTTCTCTGTACATGTATTTTTTTTTGGGTATAGGATACACACATGTTGCTAACAGGGGGTGTAGAGAAAATACTACGCATATATGATTTAAACCGACCAGATGCGCCTCCAAGAGAAGTGGACAAGTCCCCTGGATCAATCAGAACTGTTGCCTGGCTTCATAGCGACCAGACTATTATAAGTTCTTGCACTGATATTGGCGGAGTTAGGTGAGCTTTCCTCGGGCACATTTCTCTGCATATCTATCTTCATATGATCCTAACTTGACATGAAGTAAGAAAGATGATAAAAAGAAAGTACTCATCTCTTTTCTGTGGCTTCATTTGAGGCCCGTACGGCCGTACCATTAATGTTTCAACATCCACTTAATAATGTTTGCAGGCTATGGGATGTGAGAACTGGAAAAGTTGTCCAGACACTTGAGACTGAGTCACCTGTGACCAGTGCTGAAGTCAGTCAAGATGGTCGTTACATCACTACTACAGATGGATCTTCTGTGAAGTTTTGGGATGCAAATCAGTATACCTTCGAATATTTACTCGTTAATCTAAGTTTACTTCTGTATGCATAGGAAGGTTAATTAGGATGCAAATTTATGTTTTGGATGCAGTTATGGATTGGTAAGGAGCTACAATATGCCTTGCACGGTGGAGTCGGCTTCTCTGGAACCCAAGTATGGAAACAAGTTCATCGCCGGAGGTGAAGATATGTGGGTGCATATCTTTGATTTCTACACTGGCGAAGAAATTGGTTAGTGCACCACATTAAACTAATTTGTTTTAATTCATGACAGTCTCATACTGTACTGGTAAATTTTGAAATCTGAATTCCCTTCTATTCCGAATTCTTGAAATGCAGGATGCAACAAGGGTCATCACGGCCCAGTACACTGTGTCAGGTTTTCTCCCGGAGGAGAATCATATGCATCTGGTTCGGAGGATGGTACCATCAGGATATGGCAAACAGGACCACGCACACAAGAAGAAAGTGAGGCATTTATCTCTAACGGACCGGTTGGAAAGGTCAATACAAGTGCAGAAGAGGTTTCTCGCAAGATGGAGAGCTTGCAGGTTGCAGATGATGGGAATGGAAAGCAAAAAGAGAATGAAGAAGTCGGGAACCCATGATAAGGTTCCCCAGTAAGTCGTTTAAACATTAACATTAGACAAAACTTGCCCTTTTCTCCCTGGTGGATTCGCAATCGATCAAATACTGTGGAGCTCTAAGGAGTTTGGGAATCAAAAATACTCAGAGAAAAAAGGTAGATGTGAAATACTTTTGTGGGACTGCATTATACATACTCTGGTCTGTTGTCTATGCACACATTTTGTGGTGCAGTGTTGGATATGCACACTGAAATTTATATGATGCAACTTTCTGAAACCTGCTTTCAAGAACTGTGACTCTGGTTGTCCCTGTATTTTCTGTCGGGTTTTTCTTTTGTAAAAAGCTCTCGCAGATGGATATCCCTCTTATGTATACGACCAAAGGATTTTACGAGCAAAAATACCCAAGGAGGTTGGAGAAAATATAGGTACACTTGGTCAAGAACATCGCATAGGATAGGAAGGACCTTCATGTTGGGGGTCTCTCAACCACTACACTGAAAAATTAGCTTGCAATAAGGATTCTCATTTAAGAGTATGACCCCTAAACCCTTAACCAAATATACACATAATTCTATGCCTCAAACGCTTCACCATCAAGTTCCCCTTCTTCAGTTTCAATTTGCCAATCCTTCATTGAAACCTTTCATGAGAACAGAGATCCAGTTTTGGACGCATGGATTCAATAATAAGGCATTTAGGTGAAGGCTGTCACATCTATTGTGACACTATCCCCAAGACTTGGTCTGTTATTATGACCTTAAGAATCATTATAATAATACAAGTCAGCCGCCATATCTTCTTATTCAGCTTCTGCTCATTACTGTTGGTATAATACAGCAAGGCTGATCTTCAGGCAAGCACATTATTCTCGTCACGCCTCGTATCCATTCCCACGTTTTTTTAAAGCTTGTTTCCTATCTTAAAGCTTCTACTAACCACAAGTGGAGCAGAGATTGGGTTTACATGATTGATTCCGATAGAGGGTAACATTGTGAATGAGGTTTCGATTTTTTTTATACAAAAGTTCAAACAATTTGCTAACTTTTTGGACAAGCTGTGATGATGCTTATATATGAGTGAGTGGTTCAGAACTTTGTTTCATCCACTCTTGAGGCTGATTTTCTTGCATGTTTTGAAGCATACTGAGGTACATGAACACTCAGTTGGGTGGCAAAGCACAATAACTTACTTGTCTTCAACGCTAGGTAATAGGTAGGTTCATCTCTCACCACTCGTTTTTGTCTCTATTCACCAACCACTTCAGCGTTTATCATGTACTCCTTCCGTCTCATATTTTTCTTCTAATTTCTTATTTTAGTGTCTCAAAATTTTCTTCTCATTGCTTTAAATGGAATTTCTCTCACATTTACACTCTCTCTCAAATCTATTCACTTTCCACTCATTCTCTTTCCTACTTTTACCTCACATAATATAATTTTCTTAAAAATCGCGCCAACTACCCAATGAGAACAACAATATGGGACGAAGAGAGTACTTTTTTGTGACGGTGTCGTGCAGATATAAAGGAAAGATTAACATCGACTTTTGGTGATTAAGATTGTCAGTTGTCACTACATCTGCAAATATGGACCAAGTAAGCATTTTAATGTCTGGAAAAGAATATGATTGCATATCTAGTTTCTAGTAGCCAAACTGACTAATCTAAATAATCATACTTAGTGAGAAATGCGTGAATGGGTTTACAGTGGTCTGCTATGGCTCTACGTTCAGTAGTTATCTTTTACTCCCTCCGTCCTTCTGTACATTTGATAGTTATTACGAAATTTAAGAAATAATGATAGTGTGAGAGAGAAAATAATATAAGGTAAGTAAGTAGAGAATAAAGTATGAAAGAGAGTGTTATGTGAGAGATAAAGTAGGAAAGAGAATTATCCGAAATGGAAATAGGAATAACAAAAAGGGACACCAAAAATAAAAATAGGAAGAACAAAAGAGGACAAAGAAGTACAATAAAATCGTAACCCCATCGTTGGGCTAGTATACTTATGAATTTATCAAAGTTTATTGAGAGTGGGCTATTTATCAAGACAGCCCATGTCCAAAAAGGATTGATTATTCCTTAAATCTGGTGATAATGACTGTTAAACCAACTTCTGATTGTCTAATTATATTCTAATCAAATCAATGATGAAAAGAGAAATCATAAGTGTGGTGAGATTCTTGTTTGTTTAACCAGATATGCTTGTTGTGTAAGACAGGGAATGTATGCTCATTTGCCAGGCCATAGGCCTTCTATGCTTGAGAGTGTGGAAAGAAGGAAGTCAGACAGCAAGGCAGCCAGCATGTGCTGGTGTGCTCAAATTGATGCTCGTTGTAAAGCAAAAGATGTTCATAAAGCCCGCATGCATGAGCAAATGCCCCTTTTGCCTTCTTTTTTTCTTTTCTTTTTAGCTTTCCCCTTTTCCCCATCTTCTCCCATTTTACTTTGCTATGCCTTCTTTAGCATCCTATTCTTTACCTCAATGTTTTCAGCATTTTTTCGGTCACTTTCGATTAGTTCAGTTTAATCTCAGTATAGTAAGAGAACAGACATACTAGGAGGATGTTATTTAAGCGAAACTGAATGTAAACTAACGCCCGATTCAGGGGCGGAGTCGGGAGGCGAGAGGGGGCGGCCGACCCCTCAGTGCCCAGATAAAACCCTATTACCCTCAGTCCGCCGACCCCTCCGCCCAGATCCGTCGATCCCCGACCCTCCGTTTGTTTTCTCCGTTCGTCCGATCGATTCCCTTTTTTTTCTAAAAGATGCAGACATAAAACCAAGTTGTTATGGTTTAATGGAACGACGTTTGGTGGGTTTTTTCCGAGTTCCGATACTTTGGTGGTTCAGATTTGAATGTGAAAGTGATTGCTTGGCAACTCAACATGGGGAAGGAAAATGATATCCCCAGCCCTCTGCCATGTAGTATTTCTCTTGTCGATGTCACATGTATGCTACTCTAAGACATAAGTATATATATAAATCACAAGCTAGGCAAATCAACACTAATCAATTGGTGGTCAAGTTTGGTGTGAAAATATGCAACCTAGATTCAATTATAAGCACTACTAGTGGTTGTCTTCAAAGGGCCACATGAGTACATGACCTTCTTGGAGAGGGAAAGAGACCACTCACACATGCCTCATATCCTCTACACCTCACTTTACATTTTGTCACACTCCACACTCTCATTGCTTACTGTGGTATAACCATTTCTTCTTCTCTCAAAACAATCCTCTGTTTGTAATTTAAGAATCTATATGGGATTCAGGAGACGGGGTGTTGCTAAATTTGATGATACTTTCTAGAAATGGAGGAGTGCATTGGATTTAATGTAATGAAGATTTCTCAACTCTTGGGAGACCCCCACACAGAACTATGTTTAAGAAAACAACAGAAAGACAGACATGGATAAACAACTCACTGAGGGTTGCAATTCAAATGGATTTAGGTGGGTTTTTAAGCTGTGAATTTTGAGAAGAAAATAAAATGTTGACAGCAGATCAGATTCCATTCTAGGCCATGGAACATCACTCATCAGTCCTCTCAATTACAATTGAACGCTCTTTTTTAACATCTAGAAAAAAAAATCAAAGCAAAATAAAATTGAAATCTGCCATCCACCACCAATCATGATGTTGGTCAACCAACCATCCTATTCCTTTCCTGCTGTACTCAGCCACCGCACACAATAACCACAAATGTCTCCGACCACCACCCTCCACCGCCACCACACATTTCTATCAAGAGAACTATCCTTCTCAAATTCACAGGGCCCAAGCATTGTCTTTGATATAACTAAAGTTTCAACTTTTCAAGGAGTTGTCCTTATCTCAGCAGGAGGGGTGGACCCTTTTGATGGATCGTCCGATGACTGTCTTAAACCCTCCTCGGCCGCGTCCGCTCTACTAACATCCTCCATCATCCTCACTACCTCCGGCATTGAAGGTCTTTGATCAGGCACGGTAGATACGCATGCCATTGCAATCTGTAGCAACTGAACCATCTCTTCCTCTATGTTAGGATACCTCATCAGCTCTACATCAAATACTTCTGCAGTCCACTCCTCACGCACCACGGATTGTACCCATCTTGGCAAATCTATCCCTTCCTCACCTAATGACGCTTGATTCGGCGCTTTCCCAGTCAAGAGCTCCAACAACAGTACCCCAAAACTATAAACATCAGACTTGAACGTAGCTTTGCGGGTTTCCACCACTTCAGGTGCACGATACCCGGCAAATCTGTTGAGAGGAGTTGAGGTTCCAAACAAAGGGTTGAGGCCAAAGTCAGATACTGCTGCCCCATCTTGCTCCGAATGGAGAAGCACATTCGATGCTTTGATATTCCCATGTACCACCTTGGAAGATGAATGCAGATGCGCAATGCCTCTTCCTGCTCCTAGCGCAATCCTCATTCTATGATCCCAATCCAGAGGCGTCCTTCCAGAACCTCTACTACCTGCAGAGAGCCACATACTAATCATTAATGTTTTCAAAGACACTTGATTATACAAATCAAGAAAGCAGGCTTAATTCATATCAGGCACTATTATTCATTATTGGTCAATAAGTTACCGTGAAGGAGAGCGGAGAGGCTGCCGGCGGGCATGAAATCGGATACGAGCAACTTCTCATCTTTAGAGAAGTAAAAAGCGCGAAGAGGCACCACATTCTCATGCTTCACCTTCCCAAGCACACCCAACTGCATCTCAAAGTCCTTCTTGGACACAACAACATCTTTCAATCTCTTAACCACAACAGTCGTCCCTTCTTCAAGCACAGCCTTGTAAGACGTCCCAACGCTTCCCTTCCCCAACACCTCAGCAGAAGCTCTCAACAAATCTTCCAAATCAAAACTATAAATTCCATCTTCAAAAAACACCAGTTTATTCCTTTCCGCATCCATAGATCCACCGGTGACGTCATCCTTACTCGACGATGTTCCCGCCTCCACCGCCGCTGATCTCGCCGCAGCTGCCGCCACCGGTTTCGGCGCCTTTGCCGGCCGCCGCTCCCGTCTTCTCCGTAGAAACAGAAACAAGCATAACAGAAGTAGCAGAAAAATAGCTCCACAGCCGACTGCAATCGCGATAATGGCGCCGGTAGACAGCTTTCTAGACTTCCTCTTCACCGGACCACCAGGCGATGCAGCCGGTGGCGGAACGAAAAACGGATTACACTTCTGCGTCAACGGCTCACCACACAAGTCAATATTTCCAGCGAAAGCCTCCGGTGGAAACTTCACGAGACTAGCCGGAATAGATCCGTTCAATGAGTTATTCGCAACACTAAAATTCTCCAAACTCGGCGGATCGATGCTGGGAAGGTTCCCGGAGAATCGATTGTTCTGCAAAAACAGCCCCGTCAGCTTCGTCAAGTTATTAACACCAAACGGAATCGCTCCAGAAAAATTATTGTTCGACAGATCCAGCCTCACAAGCCTCGGAAGGCGTGTAAAACTCGCCGGAAAATCGCCGGAGAGTTGATTAGACTGCAAATAGACATTTCTAACGGAAGTGAGGTTAGAGAAATCAGACGGGATTGAGCCAGTGAGACGATTAGATCGGAGGGAGAGGACGCGGAGTTGAGTGAGTTGGCCGAGGGTATTTTGGGGAATTGGACCAACGAGACCGACGCCGGGTAAGCGGAGAGCGTAGATGAATGAGGAGGTGGAGTCGCATTGGATGCCGAGCCAGTTGCAAACGGAGTCGTTTCGGTTCCATTTGAGACGAGATTCGTGTGGGATTTGGGAAAGGAAAGTCAGGAGTGCTTGTTTGTGTTGTGGTGGTGGTTCGGATTGGGATGAGGAGAGGATTGTGGTGATGAGTATGAGGATGAGTGTGTTGCTGAAATGGGACGACATTGTTGGGTTTGGTGGAGGTCAGCAAATTTGGGAGTACGGAGACATGAGGGAGAGAAGAAGAGGTGAAGAGAGAGGCTGAGAGTGAGAGAAAGCTGAGAGAGAGAGCAGAGCAGCAACAACGGACATGGAGATGGAGTTGTCGGGTAGTTTGTATTTGTTTGAGGATGAAATGAAACGCGGGATTTGATGTCGTTTAGTGAAATGGAGGTTGTGGCCTGTGGGTGGGGTTTACCTTTGCTTTGTGTATGTGTACCTTTGCTTTGTGTGCGTAATAAGAGGAAAGTCCGTCGTCCTGATAGAATGTATCAAAATAAGTATTTTTGATTTTGATTTCGATATTGCTATTCGATTCTCCTCGAATTTTTCAGTGTTTCTCGTTACATTTTTAATTTTTAATTTGAAAAAAAATAATATTTTGGTTATTAATTGTGAAATGGCAGGGGGAATTGGAAACTCACTTATATATATTTAGATAAAAGATGTTTTTTTAAACTCACTTCACTAAAGCGTCACTTCTTTAACATCCATATTTATAATACACATTGCACAACCACTAGACTAGCCCCGATAAGGAACTTCTATATATGAATGTCACTCAATTGCGTGAACTTCTATAAGAAAATTGTGCAGGCGAACCATCCAGGTTCAATAAGAGTTAATTTTCAAGTTGGCGTTCCATGAATACTTTCTTTACTATTAATATTTATCAGTACATCAGATCTCACTCTTATGAGGTTATTTTAGCTAGCTAAGAACAGTTCGAACATGAATGTCACTCGCTTGGATGAACTTAAGAGCAAAACACTGCAGTTGTAGTTGATCCATACAGCTCAAGAGCTCAACTTTACTGATAGAAAAAAATTCTATTATAAACAGCGTTTAAACTTAATACGCTACTTGTAACAGCATTTTATTTGTATCAGGAAACTCAGAATCTACTCGGACTCTGATCCTGCAAAACTAAAAACTCTACAACTTTGTCCCTTCTCTCCACAAATTCCACCCATCCCTTGAATCTCTCTCCCATCGGCCAATCCTCCCCCGGGGTGGAGGATCTTCTCTTCTACGGAGGGTCTACCCTCTGTCCCTAGGAGTCCTCTTTGTTCATTAGTTCTGGTCTTTTTCTATTCTCCAATCCTGGTTTTCTCATTAATTGACAAGGCTGGGTTGCGGTGGTGATCCTCCGCTCTCGATTCACCTCGGCGAGGTTGTGCATGTTTGTGACCATCTACGGATGCCTCGGTTCTTCAGTCTGATGGTCCGGATCCGACGCGGTGGCTGGTCCTTCCAACGGTAAGGCTCGGGTTGCGACTTGGACAGATCTGATTCGGGATCCGCCTTGCATGCACGGTTCAAGGAGGTCTAGGTGGCCGATGGGCGCCTCTTGGCGGGTCACGGTAAGTCGTCTCTGGATCTGTCAGTTTAAGGGGTTTGGGTGGGTGATTAGGATCGGTTCAATGATAAACTCAGTGATTGTTTAGTTTTCGTTTGTTGCTTTGTTTTAGCTATGTTATCTTTTTGATTTTTTCCACTTAGTGAGAAAGTTGGTTTATATCCGTTTGAATAATTTTCAGTCTGGAACTATAGGTGTGGTGTTGTGATCCATAATGGATTTGTTATGTGTCTGTCTCGTTGAGGCGGTGTTGTTGTTTGATTGATATTCATCGTCGTTTATGACGTGGTGTTGTTAGTGGAGGTGCCTTTTAGGCCTGAGGTTTAGCTGAATGTTATGTATTGGAGTCATATTCATCCTGTACTATTGTTTCCACAATCAATCAAGAATCTACTCGGACTCTGAACTT
>JAWWMW010000940.1:414619-430577 GCA_035048345.1 Echeveria elegans
ATCGACAGCTCTTCTGATGGTGCTATGCTGGTGAGTGACCACCACATATGATGAAATCTTTCCAGGTGTTCCAGGTGCGTCTTCATCCTTCAGATGAACAGAGCGGATGAGGTCTTCAACTACAGTTGAGGCAATTGGGTCAAGTCCAGCAGTAGGCTCATCATACAAAAGAATCTGCAAGTAGTAAGGAACTAAGGATGTCAATGCTGGACATAAGAAACTGCACCTTCATACATACAAGAATAAAAAACTAAAGGCTTACGGAACAGTTCAAATACCTCAGGTTCTATCGAGTCCTTTGTGGTGTCGTAAATGATGGACCTGGCTAATGCAACTCGTTTTTTCATTCCACCAGATAACTCAGATGGCAATCTATCTTCCACCCCCTGTCCCAAATAAAAGACCTGAGGTCTGCTGAACTGAAATGAATTCGCTATTACAATTTTCTGGTGCTCCTTAGCACCCCTACTATTAACTGAATCCTTCATTCAGTTCTCACAAACATCATCTTTAAGAAAAACAAATGTTTGAGGCCTTGCACAGGGAACACAAATTCTTGTGATAATAAAAAATGAATGGCATATATTGAGTATTTTTCCTCATAGGAAAGTTATCTGTATATGAATGTTGTGCCTATTTTTTACATATGCCTTAGACCACGAGAATGTAACTTATAATTAATGTGTTGAAACATATAACAAGACGACAAACTTAGAGTTGAAAATGATCAGATCAAGAAATAGCTACTACTACACACATATACCTTTAAACCCACAGCAGCTAAATTTTCAGTTACCAAATCTGCAATTTGTTCTTCAGACATATTTGAGTTTTCATACCTAAAAAATTTAAACAAACAAAGTGAAGTACGAGATAGCGAATAAACGGAAGTATGTATGCCACAATGAGCATCACTCCAATTGTGCACAAATTTAGGAGATAAATATTAGTTGTATCTTACAGAAGAAAACCAACATTTTCACGAACAGTCAAGGAATCAAAAAGGGCTGCACTCTGAAACACCTGTGATCATAAAATGGATGGAGTTATTACCATTTAAGCTAATAAAATTTTAGAGAGCGAACAACATCTGTGGACAAAAAAAAAACTACCAATCCTATCCGTAGACCAGAAATCTCGTCATCACTGATTAAACCGTCTCTCTTTTTCCCTCTAATGTAAACTTCGCCCTGTGCATGAGAAAGTGGACCAATAAGGGTAACTATATAAATTATGGCAAAACAGCTCACGGCACTTACCTTGTCAGGAGCAAGAAGTCCAGCAATAATTTTCAATATTGTAGATTTTCCCGTACCGGATGGCCCAATTATTCCAATCGCTTCACCATGTCTGATCTAAATCAGATAAAGTAGTAAAAATCCATAAACAATTAGAAGAAGAAAAGAACAGTAAGAAAATGTTCACATATAATAATACCCCAGAAATGGAATAGGAAAGACATTCTTAGTTTCTGTGGAGCTGAGTTAAGTATATGACCCTCATGGGACAAACTGGACACAGGCATTTCTAGAAGAACTTTAACACCAACTATCAGCACAGCATCCCAGAAAATGTTTCAAAATCAAGCACTTAACTCTTACTCCATAGCAATGCCAGTTGTATTTTATAATACCAATTTTTATAGCTGACCTCTGCAATGATATCTATTTGACAGCATCGGCACATATACACAATGCTAACCAGACAAAGGGAAAGAAATCTAATCTATGGAACATAGCCAAAGAAATTAAATCTAGACTGGGTATCCCCCCATGTCACATAGTGACACGAGAAATGTAATGTGGAGCTATTTGAGACTTACTTTTCTGCACGCCATTAAACACTTAACGGTGAATCGCTATTGTTTCAAAAGGGGAGCAACCATTAGCAAACCTTCATATGATGCCTGACATCATGGAAAACATACCTTAAAGCTGACACCCCTCAATATATGTTTATCTCCAAACGACTTGTAAACATCTCTACACTCCACCAACACATCAGATTCCTCTTCAGGCTCTTCAACTGATATCAGCTTCGCAGAATCTGATACATCCTACTCAGTGGTCCCAAAACGGCTTTTACATAGATCAATTGAATTCGAAAAACAATGACAAAAAAAAAAAACACAAAACCTTACATTGAAATTGCTCGATATTAAATCGCCACTAGCAACGTTCTGGGAAGCAGACAAACAAGCAGAAACCGTCTTTCTATGCCGATCAACTTTGCAGCAAATAAAGGATTTAACACGGCTGATGTGAGTAGTCCACCAAGGCCTATACACACTACATAATACTGAACCACCAGCAACTGCAGCCATCATTATTAACCTGGTTAAAAGTATTACTATTTCTCAAATCAGCGTTCGCCTGAAACATCCAAATCCAAAACATTTCATTATGAATCAAAAAAAATTAGTGAAATGAAGAAATTCAAACAACTCGTTCCTCAACACAAATCCAACCGTCCCCAATTTTCATACTACGAATCATAAGAAAGCCAATCTTTAAAATTAAATAAATGAAAAAAATGAAAAAAACCTGAATTCCTATAGGTTTTCAACGCGAAGAACGACTGCTGGACCCCTTTACGATGTGAATGTGATCGGCGAGCCGACGAGCACCGGAGCGAGAGAGAGAGAGAATGCAATGTAATTTTCGATTTTAAAACCCCTTCTTTCCAAATTTTATGTATATTAGGGGGCTTATATGTAGAGCATTGTAATAACTTAGAGGGCATAATTGTGAATAAACACAAGATAGATCACCAGAAAAATTCCAAATCATCAAACCCTCAAAATCCTAAACCAATTGAAACAAATTTGATCGATTGAATTTGAATGGGTTTGATCTTGAGATCCTCCTGCACATCATCTCTTTCTTTTCCATTAAACTGTTTCGAAGATTGTGTGAAAATGGCGTCGGAAATTTTATCACAAAGGAGGCCATCATCTATGGTTTCTGCCGGTAATTTTAGTAACGGTGGAAGTAGGGAGAGAAAGAAGCTTCCTGTGTTGTTGTTTGATATAATGGATACTGTTGTTCGTGACCCTTTTTATCAAGACGTTCCTGCTTTCTTCAGGTAGCTTTTTTAGTTGCATTTGGAGAAGGAAGTTGGAGTCTTTTTTGTTGTTGTTATGATTTTGCCATTTTGGATAATTTTTTTTGTTTTTTCAAGGCTGTCATTTTGGTATTGATGTGGATGTAATGTATTATTACGATTGATTAATGTGATATGATATATGTGTCATTTGGAATTCCTTGCGGCTCGACTTGAGTGATGAGTATAGATAATGCTGCATTCGGTGAAGCTGGTGTGTATGTGCGTAGTAGTTAGTTTGCAGGCTATTGGGGATTTAAGATAGAGTTTGGAAGTGGAACGGGACTGTTGGCCTTGGCGCTGCAACAAGATCATACTTAAGTCTGAATGTATATTTAAGGTCTTTTAAAGTAGAAATTAGAAAATACCATTATAAAAATGTATAATTTTTTTCTGTAGATGGTGGTTCACTCTTGAATATTATTTAGTCTGTGGGGTTATAGACGTCGACGTCGTCTGAAAAGTATGTCGTAACCTGTTTTCCAGAATTTGTACCATTTGGGAGTTTTATTTGGTCATCTCTCTTTTGTTCATCCTTGGCTACAACAAAATATTTTATTTAGCACAGATGCACAATATAATGAAAATTTTCTATTCAGAATGCCCATGAAAGAACTAATTGAATGCAAACATCCTACTGCGTGGATTGAGTTTGAGAAAGGGCAGATTTCTGAGGTGCGTGTAAAATATATTACATAATATATTATGGCACTCAATGGTGTATTGTTTGTCTTTCTGTCAATATGATGCTGGCTAAAAAGTTAAAGATGCATTATTGAAATTCTCGGTACTTGATGGGCTGTATTGGGCTGTATTTTTCAGATTTCTGAGGTTCGTGCCTCTGAAAAATTGAACTAATCGTCAAGTAACTGTTTTGGCCTTAACCCTTTTCTTATCAAAGAAAGTTCGACAGGTACAGTAAGGATGGTATGTAGTTATTCTCATGTGTGACCATATTTTCTTAGACAGAGCTAGCCCGAAAGTTCTTTAAAGATGAAAGGCACCTTGATTTAGAAGGTAAATGAAGGTCGATTTATGTCATTTTCTTCTTCTGTGTATGATAAACAAATACAGGATTATCAGATACTCATAAAAGTTTTGCAGCTTCGTCACCCAAGATGCTACTGCAATTACAGCATCATCATAATTACCTGATAAAGGCATATAAATGTATTGGATTTGATGACAGTGGATGTCTGGATATGTTAAGTTAATATTTAAATATGGCATTACAATCAGCTGAAGTTATCTGAACAATGCATGCAATATTCTGTCGTCAATTTTTGTACTGTTCACAAGAGTTCAATTCTAATGAGAACTATGAGAACTCTTGATAACGTGAGAACTCCAGAAATTACAACTGTTGTGTTCATGACATGAAAAATCTCTTATGTTCATTAATCAGTTTGTAGTGAATAGAAGATTTGTGTTTGTGTCATGAACATAGTAGTTGTAATTTTGGGAGCTCTCATGTTCGTACGTTAACAAGAATTCTCATTTGATACAAAATCTGTTCATAGAATATATTTTTTCCACCTCTTTTCATGTTTATGATGCCTATCCCTCAGGTCTTAAAACTTGCATGATAAGCGGATATGCTTACATAGAAGGTGTTGAGGAACTGCTGAGAGATCTAAAACACAATGACTATGAGATGCATGCATTTACAAATTATCCCATCTGGTAGCGCAAAACCTATCATTGCCGTATCTTTGTTGTGAAGGTTAAGCCGGTTGATTTACAGAATACTTCTGGTGTTTAGGTATAAATTGATAGAAGACAAGCTAAGAGTCTCCAACTACCTATCTTGGACTTTCTGCTCATGCATAATGGGTAACTCATTCGCACTCTATTTCAATATCAGTTGGTTTAGAGTAGATACATAGATACTACACGTACATTGGTCACACTATTTTAGAAGATTGACAGGCGCCTAAATGATGCAGGGAAACGTAAGCCCGATCCAGAATTCTATTTGGAGGTGGTGAGGCATCTCCAAGTTGAACCAGCTGACTGTATTTTCATTGATGACCGGTCAAAAAATGTTGAGGCTGCATCAAAAGTTGGCATAGTTGGGATACAGTTTAAGAATGCAGATTTGCTGCGTCAAGAGCTTAGTTCACTTGGCCTTCAAGTTTCAAGAGAATGATTTGATTTGTAAACGAGGGTCAGTGGTCACTGATTTCTGTGACCAGGTTTGATCATCTATTCCAGTTGACAAAGGTGACAGCATGAATATCGATGGGACAACAAAAGGTAATACAAATTCCAAGAGAAAACATTTGGGAAAATACTGGGAGCCCAAATACAGAGCACTCGGCCTAACTCATAGCTGAGCAGGTGCTGGGTGCAAACTAATGAAGTAGAAAATACCGAAAAAAGTAAAGACATTCGGCATAATGTATTCCCCCACTTGTGCAGCAGTAAACATAAAAGGATCTTGTGCTAGAAGGTAATACAAATTATGTACTAATTAATTCCCAGAACTCATAATCATAGAGAAACATGAAACATGACACCATTTCTCCAACAAAATAAAAGTACAAAAATCACCCAGATTGCTGGTAAGTGAAACTGCAAGATTTCTATGCCCACACACCCCAGGGCCAGGCATCAACCTGCCTCGCATGAAATGCAAAATGTAGTTTTGGTGGCTCATATTATTGCATGGAAGACTGACAGTAATAACAAATAAAATAAAGCATATTTAGAAGTTGAAAAAAATCTGAGAAATCCAAAAAAAAAATTAAACAAAACCTTGCAGTAGTTAGCTACAAAATATAGGAAAAGCGTAATGACATTCAAATAATAGCAACTTTAGGGCATAAATGCACTATCCTACAAGTTTCATGAAATCTTCTTCTGCTGCGCCCATGGCATCCGTGCTAGACACACTTACCTCACTGTAACGATGTCATCAATCTTCAAGATCATCCTCACGCATTCGGTAGCCAGAGCGATCGCACTGGTGCTTACAAGAAGGGGCTGAACAACATTCTCTTCCAGAATATTGGTGATTTGACCCTTTCTGACATTGATCCCAGCATTGATCTCGCCTTGTGCATGGCGATTCCTCAGGTCCGTCACAATTGCTATTGGGTTCAAGCCAGCATTCTCAGCCAACGTATATGGAATAACTTCAAGGGCCTCAGCAAAGGATTTGATGCAGTAACTTTCCATCCCCTTAAGAACCTTTGCCCATGCACCAAGTTGTCTTGACAGTTCAATCTCCGGAGCACCACCACCAGCGATGAGAAATCTCTTGTTCACCAAACACCTCACGACACACAGCGCATCGTGCAAACTCCTATCGGCCTCATCCAAAACCAACTGATTAGATCCACGAACAAGCACAGTACTAGTCCTTCCCATATCCTTGATACCAGTTATCTTCACAATCTTCCCATCTCCAAGAGAAACCTCCTCAAGAAGGTCAGCATAACCCAGCTTCTCAGCTCGGAAATGTTCAATATTGGCAATAGGAAGACAATTCAGAGTCTTAGTAATGAATTCAATTTCATCACGCTCCACATCCTTAATCACACAAATCTTAGCTTTGGCTAGATAGTGAAGCGATAACTCAGTCACTGCATCCCTCAAGATACTCTTCTGAATCAACAATACATTACACCCAGTAGCCTTAATTTTCTTAATCATCCCAAGTATATAATTTCTCTCCTCTTTCAATATTCTATCCATCTGAGTATAATCAGATACCACAATACTCTGCTCAATGTCAGTCTTTGGAGGAGATATCTGAAACTGAATCACGGCAATTTTAGCATTCTCAACCCTAGTCGGCCCACCAGCAGAATGACTCACTTTCTTATCAAACACCAAACCCTTAATAAGCTCAGTATCATCCACAGTCCCACCAAGCTTCTTAACAATCTTTACATCACGCAAATCAACAAGATCCGGCTTTGCCGGATCAACAACTGACAAAACAGCATCAACAGCAAGAGGAGCCAGAAGCTTCGAATACTGACTAACAACCTTACTATTCAACGAAGTACTAGCAGACTTAATAAGTGATTCCCGGTCAGACAACTCAACCGGCACAGCCATAGCAGTAAGCACATCAATAGCTTTCTGTGAAGCTTTATGAAGCGAATCAGATATAACAGTCGGATGAATACCTGCGTAAAGCAAAACCTGACACTGTTTAAGCAAAGCTCCAGCAATTACCACAACAGTCGTGGTCCCATCTCCAGCCACCACATCCTGAGATTTCGAAAGCTCTACAAGCATCTTCGCTGCCGGCTGCAATACTTCCATTTTATTCAAAATCGTAGCACCATCGTTAGTAATAATAACTTCACCGGAAGCAGTGGATATCATCTTGTCCATTCCTTTAGGTCCTAGACTTGTACGGACTGCTTCGGCCACGGATCTGGCCGCGATGATGTTCGCTTGACGGACATCGTCCTTGCGCTTGTTGTCGACGTAGCTTTCGGTCTTTGAGGCGCGTGGTGCTTGAACTGCTGGGGCTGCCATGGATCCGAAAATCGAAGAGGCGCGAGAGTGTTCGGTGCAGACGAAACCCTAAAAGTGAGTAGTGATGAGAGAGAGACTTCAAATTTTCACAAGGCTGTGGAAAACGCTAGAAGAAAGGAATGGTTTTAACCTACCGAAATTCGGTGTGCACTGCTGAAGCAAAATTATAACCCAAGTGACGAAATTGTACTTGGAAATCGTTGGTTCAATTGAAAAACGACCGATATACACATAACGCATAAACTGCTCCCAGGGGTAGTTTAGTAACTTCAATAAAATTACTTTGCTGAGACGGTGCCGGATTCTCGGTGGTTTGCTAAATGACGAAATTGCCGTTGAGACTCGGTGGTTCAATTGCAAATCCCGAAATCGGAACCGAGTTGGACGAGTTCTCACGAAATCTCAGGAGGAGGAGATCGAGACTGATTGAAATTGAGTGAATGAGAACTCCGGCATCGCTGCTTTCGCTGACAATTGACTCCGCGGTTTACAACATCTCAAACATCGTCGATCTCTCTCCAGTCCCGGATCACATCGCGCTTGAGCTCTTTCTGGTATTTTTTTCTATTTGGCGTTTTAATTTCTGCGATTGTGTTCGAATTGATCTTTCATGGATTCATTTCAAGTTGAGATATGCTATTTAAGGAAATACGGACGATTGAGAATCTTAGATTATCAATTTCGGTTTTGTGTTTGAAAATTGTTGTGAAAGTTTATATTTTTTGTGTGTTATTTGATTGAGTTATAGAAAACCTTGAGAGCTGGGAAGCTTAACGAGAAGATTTTGGACCTTTTCGTTGCGTCTGGAAAAGACGAGGTACTTGAGTTGATCAGAGCGCTAAATATTAAGAGGGATCTTAGGCCGGTTCTTCCTACTAGTAAGTTCACTATAGTATTGTTTGGGCGCAGCCTAGTGATATTACTATTTTATCGGTTTTATCTGTGTGATAAAAGGGTTTTGATTTTGTGTTGATAGGTTTTTATTGTTGGTGACAGGATGTTCTGATAAATTTTAGGGTTGACGGACAGTTGTAGGGCATTTGACGTGTTTGGTTTGGCCACATTGAGAAGTGTGTGGGACTTAAATTACCCAAGGGTTAATTAGTTTTGAAGAATGTCTCAGGCAACTATAAAGGACTCGGATGTGGACATTGTGATTGGTGTTGTTCATCTCGATATTGCATCCTTTATGAATGAATGGAAGTTTGTGTTCTCTAGATATCACATTATTATTGTGAAGGATCCTGATTTGAAGGAGGAACTTGATATACCCAAGGGATTTGATGTAGATGTGTATACTAAGAGTGACATTGACCGAGTTGCGGGTCGGTCCGCTGCTGGTCTTTTTACTGGCTATTCGTGCAGGTATTTTGGTTATCTGATGTCACGAAAGAAGTACATTGTTTCCATTGACGATGACTGTTTGCCAGCTAAAGACAACAATGGTGTCATGGTTGATGTTGTGGCTCAACACATTCTCAACCTCTCTACTCCAGCAACGCCGTTCTTTTTCAACACCCTCTACGACCCTTATCGTAAGGGAGCAGATTTTGTTCGTGGCTACCCATTTGGTTTACGAAGTGGAGTGAGTTGTGTGTTGTCATGCGGACTGTGGCTCAACTTGGCTGATTATGATGCACCCACACAAGCTCTCAAGCCACAGCTGAGGAACTCCAGATATGTGGATGCTGTCCTGACTGTGCCTGCAGGGACTTTGATGCCTGTTAGTGGGATAAATATCGCATTTGATCGTGAAATTGTTGGGCCTGCATTGCTTCCTGGATTGAGATTAACTGCCGAAGGTAAAGTGAGGTGGGAAACAATGGAGGATGTATGGTGTGGGATGTGCGTCAAGGCAGTGTGTGATCACTTGAGCGTTGGGATAAAAAGTGGATTACCATATGTGTCGAGAAAAGAGCGTGGAAATCCAGTTGAAAGTTTGAAGAAAAAATGGGAAGGTGTGAAATTGATGGAGGATGTTGTCCCTTTCTTCCAGTCATTGCGATTGCCTGAAACAGCCACGTCAGTTGAGAGTTGTATAGCTGAAATGACAACTGCTGTGAAAACTCAGCTTGGATCTGTTAATCCTTTATTTGCACGAGTTGCTGAAAACATGTCAGAATGGGTCAGGTTATGGAAGAAGGTTGGGAATCCGGCTCCATAGAATATTGTCGTTATCAGCATAGTTGTTCCTTTCTCCATTGTGCGGTTACATGTTATTAGATTTTTATAATCATTCTATCTGAAGACGGTGCTTTAACTAATCACTATGATATAAGTTAATGATGCAATTTTTACATATGTAAGGGTAAGGCAAGTGAATGGGAAGGGGAAGTGTAAGGAGCTGCTCTAATTTGTGTGATGTGGATGCGACACTGGGGAACGACCAAAACATTGTCGTATGGAAAATAAACTTGATCTAACAGGCACGGGTGGTATTGTAGAATCAGAAACCGTAGTCTCCTTTCTGGGAAAATGTTTATGGAAGGCTTTTACTGCACCAGCTACTCCATCCTCGTCACGCATGGCATTAGCCAGCTCGGAGGCCCTCTCTTTCACCTGCAAATATTATATGTCAACTTACGGTTTGCTATAAGTATTGTTGAACTGCACAAAAGTGATGCAAGTGTATTTGTTGTTGTAATATTTACAATACATTCCGTGTCGTAAGCAACTGGAAGTCCATTATTACCTTAGGATCTAGCATGAACTCTATTGCAGCCACCAATTTGTCAAGTGTTAATTCATCAGCTGGTATGGGGGCGGGACCAACTCCCCTGGCATGAACTCTCTCTCCCCAAAATGGCTGATCTCCAAAGAAAGGCACAATTGTTGTCGGGCACTGTTTCATAATTCAAATAATGATACATAAGCCCGATGAATCCCCTTTGTAACCGTTTCCTATCATCCCCAACTCAAAAGGCGGATACAAATTAGAATAGGATTTAACAAAAACAAAATATTTACCGCAGCTCTGAGACCAGCAGCTGTAGTCCCAGCACCTCCATGGTGCACCTGCAGAGGATGAGAGTTTTTCAGGTTATTTAATAGTTAACTAAAACCACTCTAATGTTCAAAGAGATGCCACTATACAATTATCGTAACTCAACATGGTCGAAGTATCAGCTAGCTCGAATCAACTGTATAAATTTTAGGATGTTGACTTACCACAGCACTACATTGTAGAAACAGCCAGTCGTGGGGGCAGTTATCCAACAGATGAACGAACTCTTTTGGTTCTTCCACTGATGAAGGCAGATATCGTATCAACAATTAATGATTTGACTAGGTACTAGATGGTAAAACTTAAACTTAAAAAGCTTTTTACAGTTTCCAAGACCACCCCAGCCTTTATTAATAATGCCTCTCTGCCCTGTCTTCTCCAGAGCTTGAACAATGATTTGAGTTAACTTCTCAGGCTCCGGAACAGGCTGTTTAAGAAAGGGTGGTGAGTCTTCAAATGAAGGTGCTTCGCTTGAATAAAGAATGCCACTTGGCACCAACATTTTAGAAACACTAGAACATTAAACCAAAGGGGAAAAAATACTTACAAGACTTCCAAATCCAACATAAATAGGTTTTGGCCCATCAATGAGCCACTTCAACAGTGACTCTGGAGGTTCATAATTTGATGCCAAGTCAAGGAAACAGAACCCTACAACGTCGATTTTCGGTCCCCAATCTGGCATATAATAAGAAAAGCAGTGCAACAGCAAAATCAGCTCTGATTACTTCATGCGCAAAATAATTGAATCCATATCATCGTTACTGATCATAGATAGTTAAATGCTGTTCTTTACGAGCAGTCGAGCAGCATCCTAATATATAAACATTCTACAGAAAATGCTGTAAGTTTAATATATATAAAAAAACAAGATTTTGATGCTGTTAGCACTTTAAGTACTAAAAGGTGTCTTAATATAGAGAGATCCATACTCCATCTAAATATGTTCTCCGCTAAAAGCACCGAGGAAACAGAAACATGCACCCTTGAGACACAAATGATAAAAAATGTTAACTAACCTTTTGGTTTAGGCACAAGATGTGGACTCCATATGTAGCCATATGGTACGTCAAGAAGAGAAGAATAAGAACCACTCAAGTATGTGACTGGTCTTAACTTCAACTTTTTCTTCCTGAACTCATTTACGATGTCTCTTATTCCAAGCCAGATCAGCGCATCAACAATTTGGTAAGACAGCTGCGAAATCATTAAACATTTATAAGAAAGGTCAGCAAACATTGAAAGATGACGAGGGTTTTGAACCCTTACTCTGTATCCGACTGGCTGTCGAACGCGGGAAAGAGGATGAGGAAACTCATTTGTTGGCCTAACAAAATAAGTGGAACAGTTGGGTTCATAAAGTAAAGAACAGGTGGTGATGAATTTTATAATACAGTAAAGACTCACGTCCACGGCATTGTAAAGAATACATGGAGTGGTATTTTTAAAGCCTCTGCCACGTGAGTATGTCCTGAGATGCACACAGTTCTGCTAGTTGAGTATTATTCATCGTAAAACATAACAGAAATAGGTTCAAAGTGCATAAACAAGATTGGTGGCACGTATGATCTTTGTAAAATATATTAGAAATAGAGTGAATGGTATTTTTATGAGAATCTAACCATACGCAGGAGGGTTAGCAATAATTGCATCGGCTTTGAACGGGATGTTTGTTTCTGGATCAGCCTCCGTGCATGCAGGAAGAAGAGAGAAAATAATGTCTCTTAGTTGCTTCCGCTGAATTGGTATTTCAGACGGCCCAGAGGGCAGAAACCCTTTATTCTTCACCATATCTATGCACGAACCGAACAGTATTATTGACAATACGGTTAAAGCAAAAGATGCATCAAAAACAGTTTTGCTAATCTTTTGTAACGACAGAAGTACGACAAAGGATAGTTACTTACATCCAGCAAGAACTTTTGGGTCCCCGCCAAGAGAGAAAAATTCTAGGCCAGATGACAACACAAAATCTTTGAAATTAGCATGTGTCGCTAACCTGACTCGGTGGCCATGTTCCTGCGAGAAAAGTTTTCTACACATTTAAAATGCAAATATGAATAGTATAGACAATCAGAGATGGGCACAGTTTATTTCAGTAGGTCTCACTATCTCAATAAACTACACAAACCAAGCTCTATATTAGATTAATTGGTGCATTGGCCTTCAAAAACAAAGGCCTGAGATGTACGAGAAAATAAATGAATCTTGTATCAACAGAGGGCAGAGGCAAAAAATTCTAACTGGTAAAAGCAATACTTAGTTTGAGTTCTTCATTTACGAATAAGAAGTTAACAACATTTATAGCAACCTGCAAGCGCTTGCCTATAGCAACGAAAGGCTGGACATCTCCACGTGTTCCAACTATTAGCATTACAATCTGTAAAGGCGGTAGATCCTGGTAAGCATCGACATCAACAAGCTCTTCACCATTAACTTCATGATTAACAACTCCATTTCCCAAATTCAGATTTGTTGGCTTAATATCCCCTGGTACTTCAAACTGCACAGTTCCATCATCTTGCACCGTAACAATACGCTTCATCCATTTAAGCTGCACAATTAAAAAGAAATGACAAGAAAGATTGATTTTGATAAATGATCACTAAAATCCAGCAAACAAGGATTCAACTTTGTAGCAAATGATTTGTGAAAAATGAGAAGCGAAAGAAGAAACTAGTGACCTTCTTTTTAAGAGGCGTGGATTCATCGAACAATTTCCGCAATGCACGAAAAACCTTCCTACTGCTTCTAGTAGTAGTAGTAAGCTCTCCAGAGACATTGCTATCAATTGAAGGGGCAATTGATGACGAGCTGTCTATGAAAATTTCCGTCATCAATCCCTGAGTAATATAAATATAAAATAACACAACACTTGTAACAATAATTAAACCCTCCTCCATGGACACATTCTACAACTTAATTACAAAGATATACGCAAAGCAATGAAAATCACAACGGAAAGAATTAATAATTAAAAAAAGAAAAGGAAAAATAAATTATCAATGGACGGAAATTCCAAGGAACCTGAGGCGCAGCTGCTAAGGACAGCAGAATCGTCGCGGTTGTGATCGATGGATTTGGCATCACCGTCTTGATGATCGTCTTCGACATCGTAATAGACGGAAACGTCGTCGTCAGAGGAGGAGGCTGTTGGAGCATTAATGTTAGGAATGATAACATTGTGATGCTCGTCGGCCTCGTTGGCCATTTGAAAGACGAAAAGGAGAAGGAATCGGAATAATGGAATATTGATTGAATGGAAAGTAGCGTAAGGAAAGAAGCGGTGGTGGTAGTTGGCCAATCGAGAAAGCGGAAAGAAAAAAAAGGAGACGGACGAAGACGGAAGAAGAGGAAATCAGTCGCGTTATGACGACGACACGTTTCGAATCAACTTCTTTTAACTACTCGTTTTGCTCGATCTCGCACACGCCAGCCCACAACAGGCCTCGTTGGTATCTGGTCCAAACCAAAACTTATCTGTCTTCACAATTTTCCAAATTTGCTTTCATTTTTTTTTTATTACAGTATTTTACATTAAATGTAAATTTTCAAATTAAATGATTTTATTTGATATGAAACTAATATATAAAAAATGATGATTCATTCTTATAATTCATCGCAACAATTTAAAAAATGTATATATCGAAAGTTTGCCATTAAATTTGACAACAAGGATGGTGGTCAAGTGGAAAAGAATCTCGCATTGAAATTCCAATAACATGATTTTTTCCATATGTTTGAATATTTTGTATGAAAAAAATTGTATGCTGCGTAGATTTTAAGCATTATGCTGAATTCATCTTGACAGCTTAATTTTCTATCTGTTGTAGTCATACCCCATATTTAGCTTTTCCACCAAAATTTTCGCAGGCAATCTTCCAAGATAGTATTTTTTTTTAGTAAAAATGTCCAGATGACTGTCTTGTCGATGTCTCGTGTAGGCTGGAATCTGGATTACCTCTGAAATCGTCAATTTTTTTTTTTTGCTGTAAACGAATCTGCAGGGATTTTATTTTGACAAACTTTGTTCCATGTTATTTTCCATGCCAAATTGTTGTGTTCCTGCAGTTGCACCATACACTGTTTTCCATTCTACCAAAAGTTCCTTACCAGTTTGGGTCCTTCATTTTATTTTGAAGGACCCAAATCCTGAATTCTTGGGAAACCTCATTTATGCGCTCTGTAGGAAAAATTTAACGTTAGAATCTTGAGTAGTTTTGTGAGTTTTGTTTTTGTTTGATTCTGAAGAAACATGAATTGCTTCGCTTGTTTCTCGTCTAAAAAATCATGAAAAAAATAATGTCGAGGAGGCTATTGCTGAAGAGCAGCCCCAGAGAGAACAGTTGCTACGGCCTGACGCACCACAAGGTGCGTTTATAAAATTATCGATTTGAGAACGATGTTTCAAGAAAAATATGAACTCTCTTGTGATGATGCATAATGTTACATGGGTGCAATGTAAATAGTTACCTTCACACTGTATCGTGACTTGCGGATACTTTGACTCTTCTTCTTCTTCTTTTGCAGAAAATCATACGCCACAACCGCAGCAAGCTGTAGACGCGCCTCCAGTGAAGCCCGAGGCAGAAGAGCCAAAACCAGCAAAAAGTGGAGGAGACAGCGTTGCTTCTCAATCCTTTACTTTCCGCGAGCTTGCAACTGCTACCAAAAGCTTCAAGCCTAAATGTCTTCTAGGGGAAGGGAGATTTGGAAGAGTATATAAAGGAATTCTTGAGAAGACCGGCCAGGTAAAACTTAAGTTTTAAAAACTGTAGTATTTGTCGTCATCATGTACTCTTGAAGTGGATCTTTGGGGACATGTACGTGCAGGTTGTGGCAGTAAAGCAACTTGATAGGCATGGAGGGCTAGCACACAAGGAATTCCTCGTTGAAGTTCTGATGTTGAGTTTGCTTCATCAAGAAAACTTAGTTTATCTAGTCGGGTACTGTCCCGATGGAGACCAAAGGCTGTTGGTCCATGAATTTATTACAGGAGGCCGCCTTGTAGATCATATTTTCGGTATGGCTTTTCTTTCAGGAACTTGCTTTGTAAGAACTGATTACTGATTAATAGTTGCTACCCATTTTCCACTGACATTCAAGCTGATCAGAAGCCACTAGACTGGTACACAAAGATGAAAATCAGGAAAAATGTCAAAAAAAAGCTTTAACTTTCCAAATTTGGACATTATAAACCCCAACTCAAAAAAATCAATTAATATGATGAACTTAAAATTGACTTACATATTATTTCTCTAACTTGCGTTGACCACGCCGAAAAGGGCACGACGTTACATCCGTTGACGGCATCGGTCGACGTCGTCAACCTCAGTTAACCTTCGTCGTTTACGG
>JAWWMW010000940.1:430677-443302 GCA_035048345.1 Echeveria elegans
AATTATAATTCAAAGTACAGTCACATGTTATTATATTTCTATAACAATTCAATTTTGAAAACAATGTTGTAACTAATCATTGGTATATTATACTCCCTCCGTCTAATATTATAGTTACCCTTTCCATTTTAGGCGTTCCAAAATAAAGTTCACATTTTTTTAACAGAAATTTTTTATACCTCATAAACACATTTTCTCTCCAATCTATTTAATTTTCACATATTTTCTTATCTATTTTTATCTCACATAACTTTTTTTCTTAAAATTTGTGACCATGGAATATAGATGGAGACGGAGGAAGTATATGTTAATGAAGCAATTTTTACACATGCAAGGGTAAGGGAAGGGGCTGCTCTAATTTATGTGTGATGATCTATCAGGCACAGGTGGTATTGTTGAATGAGAATCTGTAGTCTCCTTTCTAGGGAAATGCTTATGGAAGGCTGTTACTGCACCAGCTGCGCCAGCTACCCCATATTCATTACGCATGGCATTAGCCAGCTCTGAGGCCCTCTTCTTCATCTGCAATTATAATTTGTCAACTTAATGTTTGCTATAACTACTGTTGAAGTACACAAAAGAAATGCAAGTGTTTTTGTTGTCATAATATGTACAATACATCCTGTGTCATACGCATCTGGAAGTAAATTATTACCTAAGGATCGAGCATGAACTCTATTGTGCAGCCACCAATTTATCAAGTGTTAACTCTTCAGCTGGTATGGGTGGTGGACCAACTCCCCTGGCATGAACTCTCTCTCCCCAAAATGGCTGATCTCCAAAGAAAGGCACAACTGTCATCGGGCACTGTTTCATAATTTAAATAATATAACCACCAGTGAGCACCAGATAGAATCCCTTAGTAAATTTCTCCTATCATCCTCAACTTAAAATGCACATATAAATTTTATTAGGATTCAAACAAAATATTTACCGCAGCTGTCGTCACAGCACCTCCACTGTTGTTCCAGGCGATGCAGTATGCCACTATACAATTACCTTAACTCAACATAGTTGGAAAATCAGCTATGCTCGAATGAACAGTATGAATTTTACGATGTTGACTTACCACAGCACTACATTGTAGAAACAGCCAGTCATGCGGGCAGTTATCCAACAGATAAACAAAATCTTTTGGTTCTTCCACTGATGAAGGCAGACAATGTATCAACAAAGTGAATGATTTTAATGGGGTCTTGCTGGTAAAACTTAGACTAAAAGAACTTCTTACAGTTTCCAAGACCACCCCAGCCTTTATTGATGATGCCTCTGTGCCCTGTCTTCTCCAGTGCTTGCACAATGGTTTGAGCTAACTTCACAGGCTCCGGAACAGGCTGTATAAGAAAGGGTGATGAGTATTCAAATGAGAAAATAATGTTCGAAGGTCACATCAAGGTATGATTGCAACTTGGCAACAAAATTTTATAAACACTAATACACTGAAAGAAAGGAAGAAAAAACTTACAAAACTTCCAAATCCAACATAAATAGGTTTTGGACCATCATTGAGCCACTTCTGCCACTCAGGAGGTTCATAATTTGATGCCAAGTCAAGGGGGAAAAAAAACCATACAACGTCCATTTTCGGTCTCCAATCTGGCAAACATAAGAAAACCAGCTAAGCAACAAAATCAGCTTGATCACTTCATGTGCAAACTAGTTGAATCCCCATATCATCACTAGTGATCATAACATTAATATATGACCATTGTTTTGAATCCTTGCTCTGTATCCAACTGGCTGTCGAACGCGGGAAAGAGGATGAGGAAACTAGTGGCAATCAGAACTGGGCACAGCTTTACTCAGTATGTCTCACTATCTCAATAAACTACACAAACCAAGCTCCATATGAGATTAATTGGTACAGTACATTGGCAGAGTCAACAAAATTCTCAGTAGTAAATTTAAGTTGTGCAGCTACGAATAAGAACTTAGCGAACGATTATGGAAAACTGCAAGCGCTTGCCTATAGCACAACAAAAGGCTAGACATCTCCTCTTGTTCCATCTATAAGCATTACAATAAGCAAAGGCGGTTGATCCTGGTAAGCATTAGCGTAATGAATATGAACGAAAGAAGAAAGAAAAGCTTTGTTTTGACCAGAAAAAGAGAGGAAGAGGAAATAAGTATTAGAAAACATTCATCTATCTCTTAGTATTAGAAAATGAAAGTAACATATGGTTCGGTTTCTGGTAAATTGGCGTAGATTTCGGCTAAATTTATGATTCTGATTCCTAAGCCTAAATCTAAATAGCTTAATTTTCTACCTGTTGTAGTCATACACCATATTTAGCTTCCACCAACTCTTCCAAGAATTTTTTGTGGTAAAAATGTCCAGATGAATGGCGTATCGATCTGACAATGTCCCGTGTAGCCTGGATTGGCTACCACATTTTCTTCTGTAAACAGATCTGCAGGGGGCTTATTTTGACAAACTTTGTTCCATGCAGTTTCTCAGGTTATTTCAATGCCAAATTGTTGTGTTCCTGCACTTGTCCCCCTACCCTGTGTTGTCTTCGTCCCTAAGTTCCTTACCGGTTTATTTTGAGGGACCCAAATCCCGTATTCTTGTAGAAACTTCCTTTTTTTGCGCTCTGTAGGAAAAATCTGACGTCACAATCTTCAAGTTTTTTGAGTTTTGTTGTTGTTTGATTCTGAAGAAACATGAATTGCTTCCCGTGTTTCTCGTCTCAAAAATCCCGAAAAAATAATGTCAAGGAGGCTATTACTGAAGAGCAGCCCCAGAGGGAACAGTTGCTACGGCCTGCTGCACCACAGGGTGTGTGTTATAATAATCAATTTTCAGAAGCATGTTTCACACAAAAAATATGAACTCTCTTGTGATGCATAATGTTACCTTGGTGCAATGTAATTTACCTTCAAGCCGCATCATGACTTGCGGATACCTTTTTTTTTTGCAGTAAATCCTAGGCTACAACCGCAGCAAGCTGTAGCCGCATCTCCTCTGAGGCCCAAGGCAGAAGAACCAAAACCAGCGGAAAGTGGAGGAGACAGCATTGCTTCCCAGTCCTTCACTTTCCGCGAGCTTGCATCTGCTACTAAAAACTTCAGGCCTGAATGTCTTTTAGGTGAAGGGAGATTTGGAAGAGTATATAAAGGAACTCTTGAAAAGACCGGCCAGGTTATGCAAAATTCATAAACTGTGTATTTTACGTCATCAGATACTCTTGAAGCTGAATTTTGAGGAAATGTATGCGCAGGTTGTAGCAGTAAAGCAACTTGACAGGCATGGAGGGCTAGGAAATAAGGAATTCCTCGTCGAAGTTCTGATGTTGAGTCTACTTCATCATGAGAACTTAGTTGATCTAGTTGGGTACTGTGCCGATGGAGACCAAAGGCTTTTGATACATGAATTTATTACAGGAGGCCGCCTTGAAGATCATATTTTCGGTATGGCTTTTTCTTTCAGGAAACACTATTTACTTCGTAAGACCTGATGACTGATATATAGTTGCTACCCACTTTTGGCAGACATTCAACCAGATCAGAAGCCGCTAGACTGGTACACAAGGATGAAAATCGCTTGTGGTGCAGCCAAAGGTCTCGAGTATCTGCACGACGAGGCGAATCCACCAGTACTGTACCGTGACTTTAAGACCTCAAATATCATACTTGATGACAAGCTTAACTCGAAGCTCTCAGATTATGGACTGATAAAACTCAGCTCTAGTGGAGCAAACAAGTTCAACGTGTCGTCAAGAGTGATGGGTACCTGTGCTCCGGAGTATATAACCTCAGGGGAGCTCACATCCAAATCTGATGTATATAGTTTCGGTATTGTGCTGCTGGAAGTCGTCACTGGACGAAGAGCTGTTGACACCACTAGGCCAAATGAAGAGCAAAATCTGGTGGCTTGGGTCAGTATCTTTGGTACTTTCGGATTCACCTATTTCTCTTGATCTCATATTTTTGGACTAGGCTTAGTAACTTTTTTTTCGTTTTGTTCGAATAGGCACAACCTCTATTCAAGGATCCAAAGAGGTTCCCTGAGATGGCTGATCCTCTTCTGAAGAAACAATTTCCAGAGACAAGCTTGAACCAAGTGATGGCCATAGCAGCAATGTGTTTACAAGAAGAGCCCTCTGCAAGGCCATTGATTGGAGATGTTGTGGCTGCATTTACCTTCCTATCAATGCCTTCGAATGAAGGTGTTCCGGCTCCAGTTAATCTTCCATCTATTAAAGAAAAAGAAACACACGAAAGCCAAGTCATGGAGTATAATTCAGATGATCAACATAGCTCAGATCACGACGAAGAAAGAAAACATGAAGATGCGGACAGTGAAGAGGAAGATTTGCAAAGAGTTCTTGAACCTAAAGAATGGAAAGGAAATTCAGACTCACAAAAGGGTGTGCCATTCTCGAAACAAAGGAGTTGGGAGATGTCCTCTGGGAACGGTGATTCTTTTAGGAACGAAGGCAGCATGGACCATGGTTGGGACAGCAGAAATGCCCATTCAGAAACTCAAAATTTCTTTGAGGATGATTCTTCAATTGGGAAAAGCAGCAGGAGGCACAAAAGCAGCAGCGGAAAATCACATGATGGAAGCTTCTGCTCAGATGACACAGGTGAAAACATGAGTCAAGTATCAAAAGATGAGAGCATTTCTTCTTCAGGACACAACAGTGCCAAGGGAAATCACAGTGGAAAAAGAGATAACTCGATTCGCAAATTAAGCAAAAAAATGCAGTCGCAAAAGTAGTACCTCAAGCCATGGAAGTAGCAAAATGTTACACCATGAATACACTTGATCAACTGCAAAAGGCCAGTTATCATACCCTTCGCCAGGATACTCGCTGGTAAAGCATCTGATGATTTATTATTATTCCCTTTGCATATGAATAAGTTTGTCCCTAAGTGGCTTTTACCATAACAAAGGAAGAACCCTCTGAAAGCAGCTCCATTTTATGCTCAAAGATTCCTTCTGCGCAAACAATCTTTTGTGCCGTCTTTTTTTAAATGTCGCTCACCGCTGTCCTTCCAAAAAATAAAAAAATGCCCATAAAATTGATGATTAAGTAGTACAGTTAGCCAGATATCCTGGAAATAAAAACTAATAATAATTATTATAAGTTCATGGGATACTTATCTTAATATAGTTTTTATCTAATTATTATAAGTTCATGGGGCATGAACTTATAATAATTAGATAAAAACTATATTAAGATAAGTATCCCATGAACATATAATAATTATATAAGAAAATAGAAATGCCCAATAAATAATTATATAAGAAAAATGATATTGCCTCCATAATCCTATGGTGCATTTTGAATATATCTATGTATTTGGATTTTAGATATATTCAAATATCATTCATAATATCTCGCAATTATCCAGCTGACCATATTATCTATAACGCCTGTTGACAGTTTACCGACCCGAGAAACATGATACAGACGAATGTTACAAACTTTGTTTGTTGCAGTCTCTGTGACAATATTGCCAAAATAAATTGTCACTACTAGCACTAAGGTTCAAGATGCTCTCACTTTCTATGTATGTATATATGTAGCACAATTCTAGTTAATTTGGAGGGAAGAAAGCTTAAATGCGTCCATTTGAATTTCTGTGACATTTCCCAGTCAGTCGCATTGGAATCCACCATGAGTTCGGGTGCTAATTGGTAAGACAATTTTGTACCGAGTTTGAAGTTACAAAACAACTCAAAACACCTGGTCACGTAGCAGCTAATACGTATGGTTGGTTAATAAACAAAGCGTCGAGGGCTTTTAATGGGCCGTTAAAAGCCCAAGATTATGACACAGATCTTTCGAAAAATCTAAATTCAAAAATAGTACCGACCCGATTCGTTGACTCGACCCGCTACTCCTCGGTGCGAAGCGCAGTCGATTCGGCATCGGTAGCAGTGAAAATCTCGCCTCCCGCTCTAACCTTTCATCTTCCCTCGCTCCGGATCAAGCACATATTCCCGCCGTCCTCCTCCTCCTGCTGCTGCTACGCCGTATTCACTTAATCCGCTACCAAAGCGAGTAGGTCAATTCAGGTACCATTTACTACTTTATTTTTCCTCTCACTGAGCGTCGTCAGTGAATTGATACGCTACAATATTGTATTGTATTGGAAGATTTAATATGTGTGTTGTGTTGGATTTTGTTGTGTTGAAATTGTGGGAATGTGCTTTTTTGGTTGCGGATTTTTTTGTTGGTTAGGGTTTGCAGGTTATATTAATTGATTTAACTATTTTTTTATTGGTGATGGGTAGTTTAGGGAGTTAATATGTACCTATTCTTGAGTATTTCTAGCTATATGGAGCGGGATTTTGGGATGTTGATACGAATGTAAACCCTAAATGTGTTGACATTTGATACCATATTGGGAGTAACCTGATTAGTATTTTTTGTAGACGAAATTGGGTAAGCTATGGATGGAGACGGTGTAGAAGATCCTCAGAGCAGCTCTTCTGATTCTTTCATAGATGATTCTTGTGATGAAGACCCTTCAATGCCTGAACCTGATGAAACGTTAAATCTAGAGGTTGAGAAGAGTGTATTCAGTGAAGTGACTACTTATAAAAATTGAGTGGCGATTGACTTAGGGTGTAAGATGTTCCAGTTGCAGGAACCTATGACCGAAGAAGAAATAGAGGAGCTCATTGCTGATTTCCTTGAAGTTGAAGGAAAGGTAATCATATTCTCGCATATAATTACTGTAGCACATTTCCGAAATCATACTTGATAATTGATATAACTGAGACTAAGGTAACTGTACAATTTTCTTAAATATATTAGTCTAAGGGCTTCTTGTCTTCATAATAGGCTGCGGAGGCCCAGGAAACACTCGAGGAAGAGTCGCTTGCAAAAGTAGAGTCAGATGTTAGGGAAGAACTAGCTCAAACTCTTAGTGGCGATGAGGTTTGCTTCGTTAATTTGCGTAGATGTGTATTTTAGCTTTCCCCTTTCCACATGCCACTTATTTGGATTACTGGTGAATAGTTAGAAAAGTCAGTGGCAGAGGAGATGAGAACTTTCAAAGAGGAGTGGGAAAATGTGCTAGACGAACTTGAATCCGAGAGTTCACACTTACTGGTCCGTTGTTTCGCACTACGCATGTGCTCAAATTTTGTTATTTCTTGTGTAACCTACTGAGCCTTTGTCACCGGTAAAAGTGAAAAGAGAATTAAACGAACAAGTGTGTCCTCTTTCGGCAAATACAACTATCCGTGTGACTTCTCAATTTCATCAGTGTGATATGATACAAGCGTATGGTAGGGTATTCCATCTCATCAAGTCCTTTCGATATGCATTCCATTCTTACAGGAGCAACTAGATGGAGCTGGCATTGAGCTGCCAAAGCTTTACAAATGGATTGAAAGTCAAGCTCCCAGTGGTTGCTGTACAGAAGCATGGAAAAGTAGAACACTCTGGATGGGATCTCAGATGACTAATGAGATAACAGAAACAGTTGTAGATGCTGAAAAATATCTTGAGACTCATAGGCCCGTTAGAAGGTAGTGTACTAGTATTATATTTTTTTATCATGGATATTTGTGAAACTCTCAGCAGTAGTGATGATTTTGTGTGATTTTTATAGACGTCATGGTAAGCTTTTGGAGGAGGGTGCTAGTGGCTTTCTTACCAAGAGACTCACTGCCAATGGAGACAGTGGAGTTCTGGGTTCCGCAGGAACATCAGAAGTGGATTGGACCTCTATAAACAAACTGTTTTCAGATGCTTCTAATGTGGATGTACCAACTTTTGGTAGCAAACACTGGGCAGCTGTGTATCTTGCCAGTACACCTCAACAAGCTGCAGCCATGGGACTTGAATTTCCTGGAGTTCATGAGGTGACAAATGTGATTCTGACATATGCAACTTTCAATTAGAGATTACTTGTGCTCGTTCCTGTCATAATGTCTCATTTATATCTATCTTTTTTGGTTAATTCTGTTGGACTAATCAATTTTTTTCAGGTGGAAGAAATTGAAGATGTTGATGTCAACTCAGTTGACCCACTTCTTGCTATTGCTTTGGCAAATGAAGATGAACTTGATCTATCTGAAGAACAAAAGAAGAACTTCAAAAAGGTGAATTATTTGGATGTTCTGATATAAGTAGTGCGTGGTTATGATAATTATGTCTCAAGCTTCTTTTTACTCGATTTCCAAAACTAACTGAAAAGTTGACATTTGCCAGACATTGGGTATATAGCTGGGTTTAACAAGTAAATCAAACTATGAACATCTACCAAGTAAATCAAACTGTGTGCTTAATTCAAAGTATAATACAAGGTTAAGTAACATGCACTATCAAAGAGGAATTTCCTATGTTTGGAATGTCAACAATATTTATCTTTCTATGTAACTGTATGGTTTTTCATATGCTGACTTCATCATGAGGTTAGTATATTTGACATTAGTATTATTCATTTTGTTTAAGTAACTTTAATTAATTAGATATGCTTTTGGGAGCTACATGATCCAATCTCTAGATCTCGATACTTTTGTGTTTGTCACTGTAAAATCATTGAACTTCCATTAATAAATTACGAACCCTGTTCACATTTGTTTTTCTTTTATGGAAGGTCAAAGAGGAAGATGACGCCAAAATAGACCGTGCACTCCAGCTTCGTCTGAAGCATAGAAGGCAGAAAGAGAGATGTCAACCGGTAGGTTATTGTGCTCAATATGTGTTGGCAGTTTAAAACTCTCATTCACATATTTGATCATGTTAAGATGTGCGCCGCGGTGGTCTACTATGTGTTGCGTTCACGGAGAGCTCATTTGTACTTGCATAGCTGGGCTACTCTAGTAAACGCTTTTCCGATTCAGACTTTTTCATATAATTAATATAGTAGTCTTTCTGGATCAGGAAAACTGTGGAGGGATTCCAGCTGAAGAATTACATACGTTGCATGATGATAAAAATAAAACTGAATGCGAAAATGTAAAAGTTTGGCCGCCTGAAAGCGTTGAAATTTGCAGAAAGGAGGTGCCAGTCTCTAATGGTACATCTTCACCTGCTTCATCTGGTCAAAGAGGGTCAAAACGCTCACTTACTGAAGTTTCAGCAACAAGTGTTAAGAGAATATGTCCGACTGTTATCATAGATAGTGATGATGACAATGTAGAGGCTGAAACTAAATCTTTATCTAGTAAGTCCGATGGAGCTAAGTTCGATAATCAGTCTGTGATGCCTGAAAATGATGGCGACTTTATTGATTTGGACCCTCCTTGTGAAGACAAAATTTACTGCACTTCTTGTGGTAAAGGAGCCATTCAAGTTCATGAACACCCTCTTCTCAAAGTAGCGGTTTGCGAGATCTGCAAACGCATTCTTGAGATAAAATTCCGTAAAAAGGTATTACGATGTGTAATGCATACATGGCCTGCCTAAATTTTATTTGTAACAAACATTGATATTGTCTGTTATTGTAGGACTCCGATTGCTCCGTGTGCTACTGTTGCTGGTGTGGAAGAAATAGTGACCTATTATGTTGTAAATCCTGTAAAAAGTTATTTTGTACAATGTGCATAAAAAGGAACTTTGGGGAAGATTTCCTGGGTAAAGTACAACAGTGTGGATGGGAATGCTGCTGTTGCACGCCTACACTCTTGGAGCCCATGAAGAAACAATTAGAGAAGGCATTAAACCTTGGAGGCGACGCACAGTCCACTTCTAGTTCGACTTCAAACTCTAGCAGTAGCTCTGATAGTGAATTGGATAAATTCGATACTGAAACACGAGCTACATTGCGGTAAGATGATGATGACACGTTTGTGTGACCTTTATTACTTTTTAGAGGTGCTTGATATGCACCCTTTACTACGATCTTGCCAGAGCTGTTACTTGGATTCCATTGTTATAGCTTTGATTTAATGCGGCCATAAGGCTTGGGGATGTGTACATGCCCCTGCACAAACCATCATCTGATGCAGATATTTTATATAGATGTATTAATATGGTTCTTGCAATTGACCAACTATCACTTCCATATAATCTAACATTTGTTTTTTCTTCAAAGCAATCAAGTGTTATACGTATTTCGTCATCATGAAAGTTTTGTACCTGGGCTTAACCTGTGAGTACTACACAAATCTGTTGCAGTTCTAAGAAAAGAAGAAAAAAGCGGATTAGAAGGATTATTGAAGACACTGAACTGGGAGAAGAGACCAAAAGAAAAATTGCTATTGAAAAGGTCTTATCTCACGGAAAGCAGAATTGACATGTTTGATTATATGGATCATTAAACATATGGTTTAAGGTTCTTATTATTGCTCTCGCCGTCTCACTTTTTTCTTTCTTTGTAGGAACGTCAAGAACGTCTCAAATCGTTGCAAAAACAGTTCTCAAAAGTTGCAGCTATGTCTACTAGTGGGACTTCTGGCTCCTTACCTGAGGGGGCAAGTGCTGAAGTTCTTGGTGATGCTAGTGCTGGATACATAGTAAATGTCGTTAGGGAACAAGGAGAAGACGCAGTTAGAATTCCACCAAGCATCTCAGCCAAACTGAAAGGCCATCAGGTTTTCATTTTCACCTTAACTATTCCTTGTAACTGTGGTTTGTCGTTTTAATATGCCAAACCATTCACCTCCGGTATGGTTCGTGGTTGCTTATGTCAAAGAGTGTGTGTATTAGGTATTATGATAGTGTTGGTGGTTATGTTGAATGATATTGTTGGGTATAAGGTTTCAATAAATTAGTTATTTATGTTTTATTTTGTTACTTGTTCATAAACTGTTAAATATTGCTTTCAGAAATTGAATACACTGTGCAGTCTTCAGCAAATAAGAATGTTGTTTGTTCGTGAAGTTTTATCTTTCATTTTGGGGGAATCTAAAGTTTGCGGAGCCGCCGGAGTGGCCAAACCCATTGTTTGATTGATCAAAAATACTCTTTAACCAGTATGTGTTAAATGTAACCATATCCACATATAGACAACGAAAGCTTCTGTCTTGGTGTGAATTAGATCCGTCCTTCATGGACCTTGGCAACATCTTTTATCCAGTTTTATATTTTTATCTGGTCAGGAAATGCATTTGATTTTTTTTCTTCCATTTGTTGCAGATTGCTGGGATAAGGTTTATGTGGGAAAATATTGTACAATCAGTAGGAAAACTTAAATCAGGTGATAGAGGTCTTGGATGTATTCTAGCCCATACAATGGGACTTGGTAAAACTTTTCAGGTAGTGGTTAAGTGCATCCCATCATTTTCAGCTTCTTTGTGAATTGTGAGTTGCCTTTCGATTTTTGCTACTGAAAAATAATTCCTCTCTATTGGAGGGTGTTTAATATTACTGCATGTTAGATATGTGTCCTCATTAGACCATCTATGATGTCTTAAACCACTGCTGACAAAGTACTAACCGATAGTCATTCTTCAAAAAGCCGTATATGTTTACCTCTCTTTTGTGCATCGTGAGATAGTTGCTGGCAGTTGCAGAGATTTTTAGGGAAGCAACTTACAAAATAGTATACAACAGTGATCTGGACAGAAAATTCATCAAGATTTGAGTAATTGAAATAAATTGGTGTAGGGTGATATTTCCATATCGTCCAGGTTAAACTTTTGCCTTATTGATTGTATGCAGGTCATTGCATTTCTTTATACTGCTATGAGAAGTATTGACCTGGGATTAAAAACTGCACTTATTGTCACTCCGGTAAATGTGATTCACAACTGGCGTCAGGAGTTTCTAAAATGGAGGCCTTCTGAAGTAAAGCCTCTCCGCGTATACATGCTCGAAGATGTATCAAGGTTGTTGTCAGCATAATATTAATATTTTGATTCTGTTTGCCATGCAGTATGTGTGTTTGGGGTTTTGTATCCATGGGTTGTTGGGGTATGTTGGTCGTAGCTGAAGCTTCTTAGCAAAGCAAAGTGTTCAATTTTGATTGTAGTGCTCTGGGCTATGTTAGAGAGACTCCGTTGTTGAGTTATTAAGCACTTGGCCAATTTTGAACCAGCTTCCTAGTGACTTGTCTATTAAACTCAAATTTTTGTGCTTCTGTGATTGGTATACTGTTATGCCCCATTAGAGGTGTATTCTCCTAAGTGACTTTTGAGCAGTCAGTCTGGTATATGATTGCCAAAATAACCTAATTTCATTGATTTCACCTATATTTGTATTAATTTGGTGCTGATAATAGATAACTTTGTTGCTGTGCTTCATTGCATCAGGGAGAGGAGAGCAGAACTTCTGGGAAAGTGGAGAGCTAAGGGTGGTGTGTTCTTGATAGGTTATTCGTCCTTTCGAAATTTATCCTTGGGTAAATACATGAAAGATCGGCGTAGTTTTGAAGAAGTCTGCTCCGCTCTACAGGTTACTCCATTTTCCAGTTTTTCGTTACTCTGGAGAAATCCTGAATATGGATATTTTTCACTGGTCTTGGGAGACTGAACGTGGCAATAGGCACATATGTTTTACTGAGTTGGCTATATTAATTGATATTTAAAACACAGGAGTGGATCAAATAAAAAGGGGTGTTTAAAAAAAAGTATAAAAAAAATCATGTCCATTCATTTGATTCATCCTACTTCCCAGATTAAATCACAATATTAAATGATTTTTAAATTAAAAATGGGCAAATATGAAAACACAATATTTACATTAATCCTTAATAGCTTGTTCGACATTTTTAA
>JAWWMW010000940.1:473934-491702 GCA_035048345.1 Echeveria elegans
ATTGTGATTTAATCTGGGACGTAGGATGAATCAAATGAATGAACATGATCTTTTTATACTTTTTATTTTAAACACCCATTTTTGTTTGATCCACTCCCTTCTATTTATGATCCAAAAAATTTCCAATTTTTTTTTTCCACTTTTTTCAAACTATTCAAAATCAAAGAGTAGACTTGAACATCGAGTCCCTATGTTTTTGGATCACATTGCACACCCTTCTTTGTTGAAGTTTATGCATAATGCATATATATATAATACTCAATTACATGCATCTACATCCATTATTAACTTCCATATCAACCCTAGTAATCAATTTTTTGTCAAACATATATCCATTCAATAATCACTACTTGATCACCACCCAAAACCCTTTTGAATACGCACACTAATCCACGCCAGTCAGGCATCGATAATAATTATTGCACCAGCCAATTCAATGTACTTTCAATTTGGAAACCCAAAATCAATGTCATAATTATTAACTTCAACTCCTATGATTTTGCAAATGAGCTTATATTAGCTCACTTGCAACATGCTTTCCATTTATCTCTTTTCCAAAAATATATATATTTGGCCCCAAATCCTATCATTAGGAAATGTACTAACATATATTTACATGTGTTTTGTTCGATGTGGTTTATTCAAACTACGAGTATAATCAAATTTAAGTAGTCAATCAAAATCACACTTGCTTTAAATCAATGTAAGGGTTGACAAAAGTTTCCAACTTAATTTACTCCTAAAACTCCACATTTACATGTTTGGCCATTAATAAGGAAGTCAAAATATATTC
The DNA here is from genome assembly GCA_035048345.1 of Echeveria elegans. Taxonomy (NCBI): domain Eukaryota; kingdom Viridiplantae; phylum Streptophyta; class Magnoliopsida; order Saxifragales; family Crassulaceae; genus Echeveria; species Echeveria elegans. Next base: position 474,728 of record JAWWMW010000940.1, read on the forward strand.
CTACATAAATGCTTCAGATACGTAAACATACAAATACACATTACATTCATACCTTCTTGAAAAACCATAGTTATACAATGGCTAGCTTATCTCTTCAAATTCAATCATGCTAATTAATCTCTCTTCTCATCATCTTCAACTTGCCAAACCTCAGGAGTTTTTATTCTTTGTATATTTCAAACCCAATATCCTCTCCCTCTCATTCTCTCTCTAAACAGTTCTCTCTCTAGATCTATATCTCTACTAGAGTTTGATTTTTAGCAGTCAAAACTTTAGTATCCTCCATGAAGGGGGAGGCTGGGGACAACAGCAATGCTAATTATAACAATTTGGGGCTTGCGCTTATACTTGCACCAAAGTCTGAGGAGGCATCAGGTGCAGTGACCGAGAGGAATAATAATAGCAGGGGTAGTACTGATCATCAGACGGATAAGGCTGAAGGATCAAACAGCAGTGGGAGGAGGAGGTTGCATAAGTGCAAGTACTGTACCAAGGAGTTCTCCACGTCACAAGCATTGGGAGGTCATCAAAATGCTCACAAGCCGGAGAGGGTTGCAGCCAAGTTTCATGAGAGTTTAGGGAAGATTGGAGCAATGGGGAGAGATATTCCGCCTAATGTGAGTAGTAGATATCAACCTTACTATACCTCGGTGAGGAATATTGGATTGAGCTTAGGAGGTTATAATAACCCTACGCAACCGCTCTATATCATTATCCTCATTCTTCATTCCAAGCTACTGGCCTAGGGAACAATATTGTTAGTGGTGCAACGCCTATGCAATTTGGGACTACCACACCACACCTGTCCCGAGGTTCAGTAGTGTTGAGGATCAAAGGGATAGGACAAGTTGGAGTGAGTTTGTAAGAAGGCCTAATACTACACCCACGGAAGAAGGTAGTAATAGTCATTCTGGTTGGACTAACGGATACGGAAAGTTGAGTTATATATATGCCAGGAGGGATTGGGTTTGGACCAGCTCCCATTAACATTGCTGATGCTAATAATGTAAATCCAAATGCTAATGCCAGTGCTGATGCTAACCGAAATGACAACGCTGATGAGGATCCAAACGCTATTGCTGCAGCTGCTGCTCAGATCGAAGATCGTGCTCCGGTTGAGGACCGTGGAGATGAGAATATGGAGGAGGGCCAGGGTGACCTTGATCTGACTTTGAGGCTGTAATATTTTCTTTTCTTCAATTTAATTTTTTAACTAACTAGGAAGGCTATGGTTATTGTTCTTAGGTTGATTTATTTTGGGATGCTTGAAAAAGACAGATTTGACCTTTACTGATTAGGGAGCTTGTTGTGAACACATTAATTGTCCGTTGAAAACGTTCTATATATCGTTGGAAAGCTGATTCAAAGATCTACAATTCTCTAGTTTAAGTCAAAATCAAATTCTGAGCCGAAGGGTGTCAAAAAAATAAAAGAAGTAACGGTGCAGCCACTTGCATGGCTGCACCAGATCTGGTTCCACAAAAATCATCCACATTTGCAACAAAAAAATAAAAAAATGACTAACACAATGGAAGCAAATCTAGGAATTCAATACAAAGACAAATATAAAAAAGTAAGGAAATTGGGGGGTTTATCGGTGGTGAGAGCACGGACGACTCCAGCGCGACGCTGCTGAAATCCATGAAGATCTCTTCAACAGTCCTGGGACTGGAACCCATTTCCACGAAAAGGTTTGGATATGTGGCGAATTCTGAGGCTTAGACTACGGATCAATGTTATGGAACTGGGGTTGAAGAAGTGTGGGAATTAGCTGAGAGATATATCATTTGGACATAGATTCTCCTTTTCTAGAAACCAAAATAACAAAACCCAATAAAATTGTACATCAATTCCACCACCGTTTTCATTATCTTGCTCATCCATACTCAGGGCAGATCGGACGGATGCAGATGGCTTAGCCTACTCTGGGCCAGGCGTGGCTCCGCCCCTGCAATTACATATATATGTTGCATAGTTTATTTAGGATCCAATTTGAGGTTTCGATCAATGTAAGTTATTTCAATATTGTAGTTGCGTTAGAGGGAGGATATCAGTACATGTTGAGAATTTTTCTGGTTGGTTAGGAAATTGGGAGGAGAAGAATAAAAAAAGGAAATTAAGTGGATCAAACAGTTCTTGGTTGCGAAGGTTCACAACTTTTGTGTTTAATTGGATATGATCATCGTTGGAGAATGATTTATATTGCATTGGTAGACTTTGACTTGACTGACTCAAAAAGGGTCGGAATTTAGAACTGAGGAGTGAGAACAAAGTTTAGAGACTGAATGAAACATTGATGACACCTACTTCATCCATTATAATCTGCATTAGGAACATGAGTACAAATGAGCACTGCTTTTCATCCAGAGATAGATGGTCAGTCTCAAAGGTCAATTCAGACATTAGAAGATATATTGAGAGCTTGCGTTATCAATTTTAAGATAGTTGGGATCAGTATATCCCATTAATAGAGGTTTCATATAATAAGGGTTATCAGTCTAGAAATGAGAGTAGGCTAGTAGGACATGATACATTTTAAGATGTACAAACTACATTTCATGGTATTCGAGATCGATTATTAACAACTCAAGGTTGGTAGAAGTCGTATGCAGATTCTAAGAGGAGAGTTGGAATTTGAGGTCGGCAATCATGTCTTTCTAAGAGAATCGCATATTAAAGTTTGATGATGTTTGACAAGAAAGGAAAGCTTAGTCCATGTTTTATTGGTCCGTTTGAGATTCGAGAACGTGTTGGAAATGTTTCATATAGACTTGCACTACCACCGACATTATCAAATGTTCATCCTTTTTTTTTATCATCCATTGTTTCATATTTCGATGATCAGAAATATAATTCAGATTATAGTCACATACTTTCTTTTGAGCATATTCAAGTACACAATAACTTATCTTATGAAGATGAACCTATTTTGATTACGGAGGGACGAGTTAAGTGACTACGCAAGAAGGACGTTGTCTCAGTTAAAGTTCTATGTAAGAATTCACAAAATGAAATCACTTGGGAATCAGAGGAAGATATGAGAATTACATATCCTCATTTTTTTGTAAGGAGGTGAGAATGTTGTATCCCAAATAAATAAATAAAGCTACATGGGCCAGGCCCATGATGAAATTTTTAGGAAGTATTTAAGTTGAAAACAAAATTTAAAAAAAGGAAAGAAAAACAAACCCTAGCAGCGGAGTCGGCGACAACAAGCTGAATGAGATGGCCGACCACGATCATCATCACCACGAGGAGATCGAGCAGCAATTTAATTATGAGAGTTGATCGTTGTACGTGTTAGAGTGAATTCTGCTGCATGTTTTCGGAGTGAGTAAATATGCGATTTAATTGATTTGTTGTGTTAAAGGAAAGGAGAGAGGTCTCATTAGGAAGGATTTCATTACAAGCCTTTGACGGATGAACCAAGGGAGCTATGGGCGTTGAAGCTGCAGGACTACGTTGATTCCTTGGAGTGGCCGAAGAAGTTGTTTGTGTGTTTGGAATTCATTTGATAATGGCCTTTTCCAAGTATGGCCTCTGATGAATTTTCAGACTAAATTTATCTCTATTTCTTTCTACCTACATCCTTCATGTCAAAAGCATCACTCAGTTTACCCTTAAGTTCACTAATAACTTTCACGGATTTACACACAAGCAGCATGTCATCAACATTCAATAGAATAAAAACTTGGAAATTATCAATCATGGAAAAATAGCAACAAGGATCATGCTCACTTCTAGTAAATCATATCTTAAGTACATAAACATCAAAGATACTCTGCTTAGGACTTTGTTTTAACTCATACAAATTTTTTTAAGCAAGCAACAATGATAAAGGTACTTAGAATCAACAAAGCCTTCAGGGTGATGCATATATATTTTTCTGTTAGATCACCATGTAGAAATAAATTTTGACATCTAACTGTTCTAACTGTAAATCATAGCACGCTACTATAAACAATATAATCCTAATTGTTTTGAACTTAACTACTGGAGTGAAAAGTTCATTATAATCTATCTCTTCTCTCTGAGTAAAGCCTTTGGCAACTAGCCTAGCCTAGCCTTATACCTAAGCTTATCCGATTTACTTACCCTTCCTTAATTTTGAATAACCAGTTAAAAGAAACCAATTTATTATCCTTAGGCTTAGGTACTAAAATCCAAGTGTTACCAATTCATCTAGCATAGCTTCCTGCCATTTATTTCTATCCCTAGAGATAATAACTTCTATATAAGAATAATGTTCTAAAACTGAAAGTTCATGTGCACCAACTAAAGTTGTGAAAACTAAGTCAACAAAGGATGAATATATATGATTTTCTCTACGCTCTTTTCTTTCCCTATCTCTGATTAACTGATAATCACCTAAGGCCTCACTGACTGATGGTTCCAGCACATTACTTATACGTGGAGCTTCGTCCTGGTTTTTGAACGCGCGTCGTTGTATGTGTCAAATTTGAATTTATAATGTGCCAACTAAATACTTAGCAAGTGGTAAGCAGGGTCAAACCCAGAGGAGAGCTAACGGTTTGAATTCATGTAAAACAACAAGTAAATCTAAATGGGGTTTGTAAGGATCATACGTTACCTGTTCTAATCAGATAATCTCGTTAAAGACTTACCAAATTTATCAGTTCAATCTATTATTACCCACTAGAGTCTTAAGTAAATATAACAGTCACGTGGTAACAGCACAATAATAATTCCACTATTAGGCTTAGTCACTATCATGCAATTTCTACGTGTCACACAATAATATTAATTGAGTTTCACCACTAGGCTACGCACAATAAATAATTAAGCATGTATTGAAGCGCAAGAACAGGAATAATTCAACATGCATGTAAATTAAGCACAAGTCGCATACTAATATATCGCAATTAAAATTCCCCAAACTGAATACGAGTTTAGCTACTAAATTGCATGGTATTGAATATTAAAATTTGAGGTGATGAACAAAAAGTAATATTGAACAACGATGAAGAAAATGAATGATGAAATTTGAGCTTGAAGTCGCCGATCGTCTGTCGTCATCTTTGTCGCTCTGAATTTCAGGTTGAAGGAATGAGAGTGTATGAATTGGTAATCGGCACTGGAACCCTAGCTTCTCATTCCTATTTATACTGATAAACTCTCCTTTTAGAAATATGCAAAGTCCAACACAAATAGGAAAATTCATAAATTGAAAACTGGTATTCCAACCCAGTACGCGGAGTCTTAACCAATTTAAGCTACCCGTAGTCTTAACAAATTTAATCTACCCGAAGTCTTAACCAATTTTCGATAATTCAGTAGACTCCGAGTAAGAAATTGGGCCATCTCCGCGTGCTCCTCCGAACCCTCTTCCGCGGACTGCACTGACTTGCAACTTCTGGCTCTATTTCGAACGTCTTCGAATCAGTGAATATAGTGTAAACTAGAGATTTGTAGATCTTTAAGTTATCTTTCCAACGTGATATAGATCGTTTCTATCAGACAAATAATGAATTCCCAGAAAGCTTACGAAGCAGCAACGGTCGAATTTGCCTATTCGGTGGAATACTCCATAAAATGGCCTTTTTAATCCAATTTATTCTCAAATGCTCTAGATACACCTGCGATCCAAAAAAATACCAAAAAGTAACATTTCATCACAAAATATAATTAATTAATGAAAATAAACAGCTCGATGGATCGTATAAATACGCTCCATCAGTTCTCACCAGTTGGCTCCCCCTGACTGTCAACCTCTTGTGGCTGACTCGGGCCTTGGTTGTTTGAGAATCCTACTTCCTTCCAGCTATAACTGTTTGCTGCAAGTTCATACTTACGGTGTTGATAACCCCCCATAACGTTGACATGAGCTGTGTTGTCATTCTGTAGTAACGGACATTCGTCGGTTCTGTGGCTGGGTGCACTACACAATTCACAAGCCTTAATTCCATTCGCTTGCGCAACCATCATCATTTGCACCATTTCCTTCACTTCCTTCAGTTCACCAGCCAATGGATTCTCAATTACTTCCATTTGCGAAACAGTCCGTACTCGGCTAGTATCCTCTCTACGAGTAATCTCTTCCCTGAATCGCGCACTCTCTGCCATTTCCCTGACTAACACCCTCACTTCCCGTGGTGATAAATTCATCAGTGAGCCACCACCTGCGGCATCCAACATCATCCTTTCCTGCAGAGACCTCAATCCATCTAACAAATACTCCACCAACGGCTTCTCTGGAATTCCTAAATTGCAGCAGCTCTGTTCTAATCCATCAAACTGTTCCATGCAGTCGTAGGTTGATTCATTTAGTCCCTGCCTGATGGTGGACAGCTCTCGGCGAACCTTATTCGCCCTTGCAGCAGGATAGAATTTATCCAAGAATCGCCTTTGCATTTGTTCCCAAGTGTGAATACTACCTGAAGGCATAGACAGAAACCACGACTTTGCATTTTCAGTTAAACTGAATGGAAATACTCTTAACTTATACCTATCTTCTGGGGCTGCGTATGGTTTCAATCTTTTGCAAACTTTCTCGTATTCCTTCAAGTGTTGCACTGCAGATTCTCCCGGAAGACCTGCAAATTCAGGTAAATAATGCACTACACCAGTTTTTACCTCAAACTCATCCTCTTCTGCATCGGTGTCAATACACCATGATTGGTCTCCTAATTGCAAAAATGACATATCTTTCATGGATGGCTGCTGTCTAGGCTGCTGGCGCGCATATCCTTGGGGTCTTTGAGGTGGTGGAGGATTGTTGATAGGAGCGTAGAGTGAATTGTTGATGGGAGCGTATTGTGGGTTGTCGATAGGTGCGTAGAGGGGATTGTTGGTTTGAGCATAACGTTCCTCTCGGGCCTGCTCTTCCTGAATACGTCAAATAAGCTATGTTGCATCCTTTCTAGCTTGTTCCTCAACTTCAATTTTCCGTTGAATTTCAGCTTCTCTTGCCCTTTGATGGAACATGCGTTCGGGCCCATCAATATAAAAAGGGTTCTCATTGTATTCATCATTTTAGACACTACTTCCCTCTCCTTCCTTGCCTATACCGTGGTCCAGCCGTAAGTTTCCTTGGTTTCTTATCGGGCCTGACATGGTTAAGTGCAACATACTACAACTAATAATACAATAAAATACTGAAAAGTAAAGAGAAAGAAAACAAACTCAAACGTTGTTTTGCACTCCCCGATAATGGTGCCAAAATTTGAATGTGCATGTTTGTAAGGATGTATTTTGAGGGCGAAGTAAATAAAACGGGTTTGTTAATTCGGAGAAAAATCAGCACAGAAAATTGTTCATGCGACTAGTAATCATCGACCACTATATCATACAATATTAAATCAAAATAGTTGTTCCCGCTAAAGACACAATCTACGTACACCCGCTAGATTCATACGTTACCTCTTCTAATCAGATAATCACGCTAAAGACTTACCTAATTTATCAGTTCAATCTACTATTACCTGCTAGACTCTCAAGTAAATATAACAGTCATCTAGTCACAACACAATAATAATTCCACCGCTAGGCTTAGTCACTATCAAGCAATTTCTACGTGTCACACAACAACATTAATTGAGTTTCACTGCTAGGCTACACACAATAAATAATCAAAGCATGTATTGAAGCGCAAGAACAGGAATAATTCAACATGCATGTAAATTAAGCACAAGTCTCATACTAATATGTCGTAATCAAAATTCCCCAAACTGAATACGAGTTTAGATACTAAATTGCATTGTATTGAATATTAAATTTTGAGTTGATGAACAAAAAGTAATACTAAACAACGACAAAGAAAACAAACGAAGAAATTTGATCTTGAAGTCGCCGGTCGTCAGTCGTCATCTTTGTCGGTCTAAATTTCAGGCTAAAGGAATGAAAGTGTATGAATTGGTAATTGGTACTGAAACCCTAGCTGCTTATTCCTATTTATACCGATAAACTCTCCTTTTAGAAATATGCAAAGTCCAGCCCAAATAGGAAAATTCAGAAATTGGAAACTGCTCTTCCGACCGAGTACGAGGAGTCTTAACCAATTTAAGCTACCCGGAATCTTAACCAATTTCCAATAATTCAATAGAATCCGGATAGGAAATTGGGCCATCTCCGCTTGATCATGTGAACCCTCTTCTGCGGATTGCACTGACTTGCGACTTCTAGCTCCATTTCGAACATCTTAGAATAAGAATTTGAATTTGGTATAAACTAGATATTTGTAACTCTTTGAGTTAGCTTTCCAAATCCATATAGATCGTTTCGATCGGACAAATAATGAATTCCCAGCAAGCTCACACAGCAGCAAAGGTCGAATCTGCCTATTCGGTGGAATACTCCATAAAATGGCCTTTTTAATCCAATTTATTTCCAAATGCTCTAGATACACATGCGATGCGAAACACTACAAAAAATAACATTTTATCACAAAATATAATTAATGGGAATAAACGGCTCGATGGATCGTATAAATACGCTCCATCAGTTCTCACCAGTTGGTTCCCCCTGACTGTCAACCTCTTGGGCGGCTGGTTCCAGATCACTTAGACACTGATCAGTAGGTCCATTAACACCTATCTCAATTGGCTCCGAAGGTTCTAGACCTAAACTACCTTGAGTATCTTTAGAGTTGGGATGAGAGAGCTCAACAATCCTATATCCTTTTCGCAGTTCATTTTGCTTACAAGAAAATACATCTTCATTGAACACTACATCTCTGCTGACTATAATTTTAATACCCCTACACTGGTAGTCCCACAACTTATAACCATTGATTTCCTCCTGAGACCGGTATCTTATGAAGACACACTTAATGGACCTAGGATCAAGTTTACCATTTCTGGTGGGCGCATAAGCTGCGTATCCAAAAACTCTAATGTGACTAAACTCAGGACGTTTATTATACCATAATTCTACAGGGCATTTATAACCTAAGGCTATATTAGGACTCCTATTCACTAAATAGGTGGTTGTACTCAAAGCTTTCCCCCCCAAAATCCTTTAGATAACCCTGAAGTAAATAATAAACTCGTAACTTTATCTAACAAGGTCTTGTTCATCCTCTAAGCAACACCATTTTACAGAGGGGTGTGTCTGACTGTTCTATATCTAAGGATTCCATGTTCCTCACAAAAACTATCAACCCTAGTGTTACAGAATTCTAACCCATTATCTATCCTAAGAGATTTAATTCTCCTATCTGTTTGATTTTCTATTAAGGCACTCCAAGTATCGTGCTCTGCGATCCAGGTGCATTTAGTTTGATATTAGTTTGAATTTAACAACAAAAATCAAATACAAAAATTAATTTGCACTATAATGACACATGGTAGATTTCGGCCAAACCCTTTACTACAACTTAATTCGAAATTTTGTTTTTGATTTTTTGAAAAAAAAAACATTTTAATTAGTGTATTAAAGTGCATATTAATTAGCCCATGATAGAGTGTCTCTGCGTATTTTAAATAACCATTATAAAACTAATTTTAAATATAGTGAAATTCCTAATTAAAATGGTTTTTTAAACACTAATTACTGTCAAATTAAGTCCTAGTTTGAAACTAATTTTAAATAACCATTTCAAAACTATTTTGGGCCATTCGAATAAATTTGGGCCATCCGGTTGCGCTTTGGGCCATCCAGTTGGGCACCGTACCCAGTACGGATTCGCCTCCAATTCGCAGCGGATTCAAGTTTTTCCGATTTGGGGGTATTTTTGTAATTTTAGAAACTTCAACGACTTAATTATAAATGAACAAAATTGGAAAAAAACCTAATGTGTCCTTAGACCATGTCTGATATACTTAAAATGGAACACTTATCCAGTGCTAATGCAATTGATTATGTTATGTATGTTGTGATAAGTACAAGGTCTGACAAGGTCTGATTTGTCATATGTTATGTCATTATTAAGTAGATACATGTCTAATTCTAGAATTGATCATTTGTTTGTTTTGAAATAGCTTATATAAGAAGTAAATTGGATTTCAGATTATGGTATGGAAATGTAGTGCAGAATATGTAATTGGTAGAATTCGTTGATGCAGATTTTGCATCAGATATGCGATCGATCTCTGATGCCTAAGTTAGTCAAGCACCTATATTAAAATTTATACGCTATAAAATTCATGTGTTGAACAAATTGATTTGAACGATTTTCTTGGTAGAAAATTTATTTCAAATGATTTGATACTTTGGATAGCTTAGCTCGATCCATTTTCAAAATTTTATTCCATCTTTGAAAAAGTGAAGTTCTGCTAAAGAGTTGTGCAAAGAAATTTTTAAAAATATCATATTTCATAGAATTTCTTGATTGTCTGTAGGTGACTTTAGCATAATTGATGGTGCATTTTTGTGACACTCGAGTATTTATACACTACAAGAAAAAATGAATTTGCTTAAAATGGACGCAAATGTCACTTTTGTGTCTACCAAATGGTCGCAAAATTTGGACGCTAATTGAATTTAGCGTCCATGTGGATGCCAATTACTATCTTCGTGTGTTTTAAAACTTCACTATCTAAATGTTTCACTAACAAACCTTTGAATGACAATGAAGCCCTAGGCTTACTATGAATCACACGGACAAACACGCTTGGAGTTGAATTTATGTCGTCATGACAGAGAAATTTCCTCTACCCTTCCTATCTTTGAACTTTTTATTGCTTAGGGACTAAACAAATTTTTAAGTGTGGGGTGGGGTAGTATGCATGAAGTTTTACGAATTTTTTTAAATTTGCATACTTGACACATAAAAATGCATTCATCCTACCATGATGTAATGAAAACACGATGAAATGTTTACCGAGCATGCCTAAGTTAGTCAAGCACATATAAAAAATTCATACACTTTGAAATTCATGTGCTGATGGCTTTGATCTGAACGATTTTCTTGGTATAAAATTTATTTCAAATGACTTTAGCTTCGTCCATTTCAGAAATTTTATTCCATCTTTGAAAAATGAAGTTTGTCCAAAAGAAGTCTTTGAGAATATCACATTTAGTATTTTCATAGAATCTCTTGATTGCCTTTAGATGACTTTAGCATGATTAGTGGTGCACATTTTTGTGACATTCGAGCATTTAATTCAGGCACTTGACAAGACTTAAGTGTGGGGTGTCTAAAGACAAAGAAAATGAGATGTTTTTGAAAAGAAAATAAAAATATAGTTGAGCAGTTGCCGAGGGTTAGGAAAGAAAACATCGCACAAACATCTATATTATTTCCCCTTGAAAGTAAGTGCCTCAACTAGAGAGAAAAAAATAGAAAAAAGAAGAAGAATAAGAAGAAAAATCGGAAAAAATACAATAAAACGTCTCTTGTCCACTACTTAAGTTCTTGTCGTCGTGCCTTGTTTATTTTGAGACTCGAGTGAAACTTTGAATGCTAACCATTGATGTTTGGTAAGGGACGACCCTTGTATGAACATACCTAGGCATGATAGATTCTGCGAAAGAAAATAATATTTTCAAATATTCGAAACTCCTTTATTCTTACGGATTACGACGTTTAGTCTAATACTTGAGTATGAGTTCAGTACCTTGAGCTTATGGACTAGCCCTAGCTAGCATAGGTAACGGGTTCGGTAAAGATTTTCTTTAGAACTTTCATGATTCTTGGATTGGATGTCGAATGGATATTTGGATCAAGAAGAGGTTAGTTTCAAGCTTTCATTTTATGAGAAATTTACGACTACCATGATTTGAGTAATTTTTGAAGTTTTTCATAGCATGAATGATTAGCAATGCCTTTGATGTGCTTAAATGTGGTAACGATAAATGGCTTGCTCAGAAAACTATTAGAAAGGATTGAAGTTTAAATGGATGAATCGCATGCTCAGGATTTGTGAGTATTCCTTTTCTGAAAACTCTCACGAGACTACAACTCGTCCACTAGAGTAATCTAGGGGTTTAAAGGCTTAATGCATACGCTAAATGCAATCGTGATTCCTAAGAAAGTGAGTTAGGAGTAGATTTCATTTTATTTTAATTAGAGCAGATTGTTCGAGACGAACAAGGTTTAAGTGTGGGGTGTTTGATCGGTGTAAAAATAGTCTATTATTTGGACACCTAATTGATTATATCATTAGATTTTATCATATAAAATCTATCGTATTCTACCCTCACATTATCATTTCAGGTATAAAATGAGAAGGACGACAATTATAGAGCCTTGGAGTAAAACGTAGGAGTTTATAAAGAAAATGAGCAAATTTGGACGTCTTCGGACGAAGCTACGATGAGTCGAAAGGAAATGACAAAAAGGGGACAAAAGTTCACTCGATCGAATGGAGGATCCATTCGATCGAACTTAGCACTCAGATTCATTTCATTCGGTCAAATGAAGGTTTCACTCGATCGAATGCCAATCAGAGAAGATCAGCACAAGACCTAAGTTCATTCGACCGAACAAAGGTTTCATTCGGTCGAATCAGGTACTCAGAGTAAATTCATTCAATCGAGCCAAGGTTCCATTTGATGGAACGAACTTCCGACCCGACCGGCAGTTTTGACTATTCTGCCTTTGAAAAATCCCACAAGGAGCATCCGGATCCGGTGTCCGACTAAGACGATTCAAGTTACGTTGGAAAGGGAACTCGAAGATCTATAACTTTTCTGTTTGTGACAAAAAGAGATTCAAATATTAGATGGGCCAACCGATCGAAGCAATGTAGTCCACGAAAGTAGAAGCTTTTCACAAGATAGAACTAATTTTCGAATGGAGAGCAACCATATCTCAACAAAGTGGATAAAACCAGGAAACAAATGGATAAAGAAGGATTTAAAATGCTGGTTTCAAAGGAAATATCTATCAAATTGAAGATCAATTCAAAAGAGGATTTTTAGGGATAGAGATATCTCTTAAAGCACTATAAAAGGAGGCTTCATTCTCCTCAAAAATCAGACTGATTTGTGTGCTTTCCTTAGACCTTTTAGAGCAGAAAAACTCCTCTTTGTTCAGTCCAAGTCGTCCTCTTTGAGTCTCGTCAAGTCTGTAATTTTATTTCACGTTTTTGCAAGATTCAAAGTAACATTGAGTTCTCGATAATTCTTGTTCTTGAATTGTTTTCGTTCTGCACTTTCTTTTCGAGTATTCGATCTTTCATTCCAAGTATGAATCAGTACTCTCTCGATATGAGTGAGTAGTCATCTTGATGACAGGGGTATGACAATCCCCTATGCTACTTACGATCGAATATAGGGATTTTACATACTTTTCATTAATGATTTAAGGTTGAAATAGTTACGTTTGACCTACGCTTATGTGATGGGCATTAGGTGTTTGACAAAATGTCTAACAGAAATCGCATGAGTACGCAAAACCCGGGGAAGTATTCCAATGAATGAACCCAGATTAGTATTGTACCGCATGGGCAAAAGCTAGTAATGTACGAGGTTAAACGTTCTTAAGTCAGAAAGATAGCCGAAATCCATACCAGTGAGGTTATTGGAATGACAAAGGACTAGTATAGAGCGTGTTTAATGGATTAGCAGAAAACTGTACTAGTGATGCTAAGAAGGTAAACTCTACGATAATAACTCAAAAACTGTACCAGTGAGAGTCGTTGTCGTCCTAAATGATTGCATGTGTCTTTGTATTTCAAAATACTTACCAGTGAGATTTACTCTGTACGTGCATGACTAGTCTTACATAAACCAACCGTTATCATAAATCATTCTACTTTAGTTTTCATAAATCCCTAGACGAGATCGTGAGTACTGTAGGAAGAGTCGCTCCCCAGCCATCTTTCCTTTTGAATATAAAAATCCTAAACATTTTTTCCACATCTTGAGATAGACCCCCTAAAACCTCTTTTATTTTTGCGCTAATTAGTTTGTTAAACTGAGTTTTTCCGTTCCCTTGGGTTCGACACTAGGTCACCCTAGTTCTTATAAAAAAATTTGACTAGTTTCCGTGACACCACTTTACGACACGTCACAACACCTCCTCCTAAATGGAGAAAGATGAGATCCCAAAATGAGCTATAGATTTGAATAAAATTTAATTATCTGTTCATTATTAAATATTTCAAACATATGATGATTGATTTACTTAAAGATGCTATTTGATGAGATAGTATCCCCCGGGGGGAGACCAAGTAAAACTTGAATGAGAAAAATTACATGGAATGCAATAACATCGTCTCATCTTGATCCCCATACAAATTGAAGGTTCGAAAAGAATATTTACTTGCAAGTCATTGTAAATAAATTATCAGGCGCATTTATAAATTACCAGTTGGCTCCAAGGATAAGAAAAGTTCATCATATAACTGAACTTGCATTGATTTCTATTTCAAATGAAATAGACGCGGGATCAGAAAATCCATTTAAAGAGATGATAAAACATCTAAAAATGATGACAGTAAAGAAATATTAGTCAATTATGCTACTATAAGGAGTGGATGAAAAAGAAAATAACCTATTGTGGACGATATATAGTTTCTTATGCAGTAACTCCCAATGTTATAAAATAAAGGAGTTAATTGCACGAAACCACTTGTATAATGTATCAGTTTTTACTTAACCACCACTATAAAAAAAGCTTTCACTTAACCACTTGTATAAAATTTAAGTTTTCACTTAACCACCTAACAAAACTAATTAATTTTTTTAAAAATGAAAAAATAGAAAAAAGTTAAAAATATATATATATATATATATACATGATATATTTACTGAAACATTGTTTGGCTTTGTCTCATTATGCAAATTTTCTTTATTTAAAAAGTTTTCAATTTAAAAAATAATAATAATTTTTAAACTTTTTTCTTTTCTAAAAAAATAAGAAATAAGGTTTAATTGATTTTATATTATTTAAATTCAATATAATTTATTTCTTATATGGTATATAATTTTTTTTAGTTTTTTGAAATTTTTTCATTGTTAAAAAAAATTAATGAGTTTTGTTAGGTGGTTAAGTGAAAACTTAAAATTTATACAGGTGGTTATGTGAATTTTTTTTATAGTGGTGGTTAAGTGAAAACTAGTACTTTATACAGGTGGTTTTGTGCAATTAACTCAAAATAAAATGATGATTATGAGCCGAGATTCATAAATAAACTTCGACAAAGATATCACTGGCCCCATCAAAGTGTATTATGTCACTAATCTAAAGTTAGTTGACAATGAAATTTTTTCTTTGTGACAAGATTGAGTCAGTTTCAAATTGACAGATGATCCCGAGGTTTATTGAAAGTTCAAATGGGCACCCACTAAATGACATGCCCATTAAATGACACGAAGTCCCAATTGAAAGGTTACCAAACATTAAAAACTTGTTAACTTGGCATATTTATAACAAGACCGTTTATAGTAGAAGTAAACTCAAAAACTCCAATGTTCCCCGAAGGAATTAAAGATGTGGATTAATAACACCGCAATATGGTCCATGATGTAAAATGTTATATTCACAAGGCTTTTAGCATAAAGTATCATGTTATGGATCCATTATCTTATTCAACAATTTAAAATAATTTGGCTATGTTATGTCGATAATTACATTTAAATATATGTTTTACTATAGTTTGTTATATGATGCAGTAGGTAAGCATTCAGTAGCTTGTGCATAATCATGATAAATCTAGCGAAGTTGAAAATATTGCAAATACATTTGATAGCTCTTGCTTATAAAGTCGAAATAACCTCCTCGGATTTGGGAACAAGCATTGTGACATGTCGTAGACGTTTACTTGACCCTTACCAACCTCTCGTAACATGTATTCTCCAGTGTTACAGTTCTCTAGAAGAGAGATATTTCATGATAGGCGGTACATATCCACAACCCGCTTCCAAAAATAAATAAATTTAGGTGAGACCATAAAGAATATTGAAAATCATGAAGGTTGGAGATGTTGTGGGATTTTAGTCATTTCATTCGTTGAATATCTATAACAACTAGTTTAGAGCTCAATATTGCGTTTTTCAATTTGATTCAAATAATTTTCAACTTCAAGGGAGAAGAAAAAGGAGATAGTGAAGATGAAGACAAACATATTCCTCGAAATAATCATTTGATCCAATAACAAGTGAAGATGCTTTGGTACTAAGACAAATAAGTTATTTGATCTGATTACTTATGACAAGAGACTCATAAAATCACTCATGCATTCAGAAAATGCACCAATCATTTGGAGATTCTCGTAACTCCAAATATAAAATGTCAAGAATTCTTGAATACATCGAACAACCTACAATCTAAGGATATACTTCCATTTAAGAAGAATAAATGTGTGTGATGTAAAGAGATGTTGATATGTCTAACAGAGACACGCCAAAAAGGAAATCTATCAAAGAAATTCCTTTAAAGAGTAAAAATGATAAAGATATTGGGGCAAAATTGGAAAGGTCGCCAACACCGGTGTTGGAAACTATTGAAATGATGATCATCCAAATTAAATCTTTGCATTTGAAGATGAAAATCATCACCAAATAATGATTGAATATCGACATCAAAACAATAAGAAGAGCTATAAATAAACAATCAAAACATGACAGGATTCGCTGAAATATGTCTTATGTTTGAACATGAAATTTCAGTACACAAAAGTGAAAATCTATTAACTTTGTGGATGTTCGTACCAAGTGAAATGAATGTAATTAAATCATGAGATACAAATGAATTTTTTATAACTCAATAGGACAATTACAAATTCAAACTGGTTGCATAAAATTTACATAGAAATTTGGAGTGAATTATGTGGACCGCATTCACTTATATTGCAGTTTATGTAAATGATTCAAAAATCATTAGAACTAACTCCTGGTTATATTATTAACGCGGTTGCATATCTAAAAATTTAACTAATAACATTGGCTTAAGAATGCTTAGAGATCCATGTTAAAGATTTTATGCCCAAATGAGGGGGAAATACATGTTACACTCTGGGTTCAGGCACTTTGATCACCTTTGGAGATGACGTCTTTGTGTTTGGCGGAGATGTTCGGGCAATGATGGCTGAAGCCGCCGCCATGATGGAGGAGACGGTGTATGTGCGCC
>JAWWMW010000940.1:497369-508576 GCA_035048345.1 Echeveria elegans
CAAGAAGAGGTCTCTGTTCCTGACTTGTACCTAAACCAACATCAAATTTCACTCACGGTATATTTTGATGGAAGAACAGCTTGAGAAACAATAAGCATATACGCAATTTCTCTTCAGCAGCAAGTCGTTGGGTCTTCTGGAATTCTTTCTGAACAAGAGCCCTTGCCGAAGAACTGATGAGCGTAGATGACGATGATGGTCGGCATCACTCCATGATGGATGTCCGCCGCAACTATTCACACAGGACGATTGGCTGTGGGGTGAGTGTTTGCCCGTGGAGTTACCGTCCGGGCAATGCAGAAAATTCCTGGCTCCGCCCCTGGCTCAATTATGATGGCTAATAGTACTAGAAAATTCATTGCTGATTCATGTCGAAATCAGCCAATGCAGGGTGTTTCCAGATCAGTTCCCTGCCAGAGTTTAAATGTCTCGTTACATTTGACGCCTTAATGACAGGAGGATCAATCACACTGATCAGTCTTGAAAATCAACAAATTAGCTTAATAGTTAATACAGTGAATTACTTATAATAAATGAACTTTGTATATCTCATATATGCATAATGTAGTGCAATTTAAAAGTAACCATTTGTCATGGCGTGTTAGAAATCTCAAGTGCGAGAGTTGTACTAACGTATAACCTTTGTTTACTTATCAAAAAAGAAACACTTTTAGGTTGTGAAATTTTACTTGTTTTGTTCAAAAATTTAACTTACGAGTAGATCCGTTATCAGTTTGCCAAATCTAGTTTTCTGCGAGCAAGTTTATTCAACTGACTGATTGAAAAAAAAAAACGTGTTTCTGAATGAAATATAACACGTCGTCAATCTATCTTAAAACCCGACAATAACGTTGCAGCAATGCAGTAAATACTACAGTAAAAGAGAACAGTTTAAATTTTTGTTAAGGTTGAAGGTGTCAGAGAACAATGCACTAAGCTTCTGCACTTCTTCTCTGCTTGATGATGAAAGACAGCAAAACACCATCTCCAAAGTGCAGACGACTCCAGCTACAATACTTACTATTCAAAAAAACCCATAAATGATTAATCCCTTTCATAAAAAAAAAAGTAAGCAAGTAAGTATTTGTCCGACCACTTCAGTGAATCCAAAATTACTACATCAATCATCGAAACAAATTCATCACACAAAATCCACACACTTGTATTTTGTCATGTACTCAATAACATCGCCAGCACTACCAACACATTTTTAATGCGCATCATCGGTAGAACATATAGTTCATCTCATCGATCCCACACATCAGCTACATTCCAAATTTCAAGACTAATTCTCTACAAGTGAATGTATGTTGATGGCAGTGACAATAAACAAGCGTGTCTAATTTCCAAGCAGTAACAAAGTTCAGATTTTTAGTGGCAGTTTCTGTCGACAAGTGTATGCATTTAGGTCAAGTTTACATTTTCCCCAGTTTTACTGAGCAAGAATCAGTGGCTGCAATCTGCCCAGTTGTTTTGAAGTCATTCGAAATCTGGGTTTTCAAAATGCGTATAAATAAGTCTCAAAATCTGAATAAAAATCAAATATTTCATCATACACATACCTAAAACTCCAAACCTGGTGTTGAGTGGTTGATCTGATGGAAGAATCTCCACATAACGCATCGGATTCCGACAGTACGGCTTCGTTGTGGTCCAGGACGACGACGAAGTCAGGGACGTGGAGGAATGGGGATCCTTTGTTTAAAGATATGGGTGAGAAGAAGCTAGGGTTTGGACGCAAAGTTGTTTCGCTAGCTGGAGAGCTTAAGGAGTTTAAGAGTCGCCTTGCTTCTCTGGAGTTGTCTGAAAACCTAACCACACAGGTATTGATTGTTATGCCCTTGCTGGAATGCAAGACATCTTTTTGAGTTATTTTTGTGTTTGGGTTTTTGGGTCATATTTTTTATTTTTTGTTTGTGATTTTGGGTTGAGCAGGATGCGGAGGCTAAGGCGGGGAAAATGGAGGAGGATATGAGGGTACTGCAGCTGAGCTTGGACGAGAGAAATGGGCAGTTGGAAGTGTCGGCATTTTCGGCGCAGCAGGTATACCTTGAAATCGTGTTTCAGCACGGTTCTTCTGACATGATTCAAGTTGGTGTTTTTGAGGATCTTCTGTGTTTAGTTGATGTATTTCTTGGGTTTTTCTTGTGCTTTCCAGTTAGTGCTCTGTGTTAAGTGTTTGATCATTAAATGAAGCCCTTTTATGCTTCTAAGATTCGGAAATATTTATTCCTAAGTTTATGATGGTAGTTATTGATGAACTTGGTGTGTTAATACGGTTGAAGTGCCTCGAAAATCCTCCATCGATACTAAACATTACAGTAACAGTCTGGCGAAGGAGTTGTCTGTGGAAATAAAAAAGAGAAAAAACTAAGACGGTTGTTTTACATAGTGGTCACGCAGACTCTGAAAATCTTGATTTTGTTATTTGGTCAGTTGTCTTTTATCAGACTTTAACGTTTAATATTCGCTGCGCATAGGTTGCATACCTTTAGCCCTTTTTAGGTTGTTTTCACGGTAGTCACTCTATTTTAGCTTTCATGTTCTTTCCATTCCTTATTGATTGTGTATGCGCTTTCAATCGTAGTATCTGAAGGAGCTTGAAAACGTTAAACTGAAGTTAGCAATCACCCATTCCATTGCTGAAGCAAGTTCTGCAGCTGCACACTCCGCCCAGTTTCATTGTGTAGCGCTGTTGAAGGATTTAGAAGTGAAAGATATTTCTCTGAAAGAACATGAAGATCGTGTTAATAACCTCGCAGAACAGCTAACCCTGCTGCAGAGAGAACTTTTGTCAAGAGAATCATCTCAAGATCTCGTGAAATCTCAAGTTTCGAGAATTGAGGCTGATATAACACTAGCTTTAGTAAATGCACTTGGAAACAATGAGTCTGAACTCACGAAAGTACTTCAAGTATTTTCATCGAAGAATTTGGAGCAGATAAATAGACACTTGAATGATAAAGATGAAGAAATCGTAAATTTAAAAGAAGCAATCGGAGTATTGTCAGCTGAATGGATGGTAAAAAACAAAGAACTGGGATTCCAGGTATCATATCTTGTCTTTTCTACATGTTGTGCCTTATTCGATCCTTAACCTTTAACACTGACTGTAAAATTTGCCACGGTGACTCAGTTGGAAAAGCAACGCAAAGCCGATCTGTACCTGAAGAAAAGAGTGTTGAAGCTGGAATTTTGTCTCCAAGAAGCACGCGCACAGACTCGAAAACTACAAAGGGTAATGACAAACTTGTAATCCAAATAAAGTGCTGGTTTTTTGTTCCACCAGAATCCAGATCGTGTCTTAAATTATTTTACCTCAACCGACACATTTTGTTTTTTGTCATACAGATGGGGGAACGAAGAGACAAAGATATGAAGGAGCTACAAGATCAATTATTGACCAAGGAACAAAGTGCAGAAAAGCCAGTAAGTGAAGTTAAACGGAAGATCTGGTCAAGGCCTAGTTTCAAAGTTATCGCATCCATGTCCATGTTGATTATTGTAGTTTTTTCAAAGAGGTGAAGTGGTTGGAAGGCACTTCAAATTCTCTAAACAATCAGAAGCTATATTAGTGCTTCTCATACTAGTTGATAACCTCAGATAAATCCGCAGTTCAGTAATAGTTTCCATGTATCGTATGTCTACGCATCCTTCTTGTAGCAAGTTTATAAACTCGGCCGATTGTACAGTTAGACAATGTCACAACGGTAAAGTAAAAGACATGCTTTTCTGAATTGATTTCTCAACAGTTCTGGGAAATATGCATGTTCATTAGTTTGTCAAGTGAGTTTGACTTGACACTTGAACCAGTAATCTTCTCTTAGAACTCAGGTTTTCATTTTAATGTTAGACAAAAAGTAACCCAGGTGGACAAGAAGCAGAAGAAATAACTGAATGAGCGTGTCCGGAACATGGTTTCGCTGGGGCAAGCTCTGTGATGATGAACGTCATTGGCAGAATGAGTTAAATGCAACTGGGGGAGTCGAGTAACTATTTGAGAGTATTCTCGATGCTATAAAGGAATTTGCAGCTTCAGTGTAGTGAATTCCATCCCAGCTGACATATCGCAATTTCTCATTGCAGACTTGGTAACCTGTCCTCCCACATGTGAAGTTGATATTGTAATTATACGGAGGGCCTCCATACCCACAGCACGCCATTAGAGGATTTGAGAACCCTGCATTGTGGAAATGGTGAATTTTCTCATTAACATAGCTAGGCAACAGTGATTAGAACTAAGGTTAAGGAAAAAGGGGCTGTAGGGGTGAGTTACCGTATTTTGTGGCATTGGCGATGAGATCATACTTAATGGAATAAATGTCTACATATACTACGGTGGCATCTTTAAGTTCTGATTTGATGATATCCTGCGATAAACGCTTTAGTTCAGAATTGAACAGTCTTGCAGCCTCATTGTAGCTTGAAATGCATCCATTTGAATCGAGATCTTTGCTATGAACTAGCCACAGCTTTTGGGGGATGCAGCCTAGTGGTCCTGTGTTGTGGATCCAAAATTTCCGACCACCTTGTCCATACATAGCCTAAAAGAAGACCTCGCTTAGGCAAGCTACGAACCTCAAATATGAGTAAATGTTTTTTTTTTCTTCTAGATTATTACTAACCGTGATGGCAAGTTTGATTTCTGTTATGACAGATGGGATTTTTGCTACAACTTCTGCATATGTCAAGTGTTTCGTGAATGAGTCAGCCAAGTCATTTTGCCCGATATCAATTATATAAAGCGCCTCTTGAAAACCTCGGTTGTCTACCACGTCCTTAAAACCTGCAACGTGGTATTTACTTTTGGTATAATATGCCGAATCATGCTTACCTATTTGTACGTCAAAATCTAGGATTACCTGAAGATTTAAGCTCGAGTGATCTGGCCTTAAAATGGAGAAACTGCATGACCTGAACAGCTAAAGCAAACGGAACATACTTTGGCAGCGTGGATGATCCCACAATGGCAAAATTTGCACCATTTGTAAAAGTCGATCCTAGAGAATCCAAATAAGGACTGAGAAAGCTAGCTTTCACACTTTGGCCTGCACAAGCGCAACAACAATGGAAAAGAATATTGGGCTTAATTGAAAAGTTCCGATAAATAAATCGTTCCAAGCATAAGAATCGAAGAGCCTGGCTTCGAATCATAATTATTAAAAGGGTAATTTCTCCAGCGGTCCTATATTTTGGATATTAGCAATCCCGGTACCTGCCGTACATATTTCAGGGACCGAGATTGTTAATATTTTGTGTTTGCTAATATCCAAAATATAAGTATCAGAATTGCAAATATGACAAACTTCAGGCACTGCTGGAGAAATTACCTTGTTAAAATTGCCAAAAAGATGCATTCCGGTCCGGTCTAGTCCACAAGAGTAACCGACAAAGATAATCCAATCGTGAAATCCGGTAAAAAAGGATCCGAAAATACGCACTCGTTACAGAGCCGTATTATACTTAGTATTACCTAATTAAACGCCGCGTTTTACAAACAAGATGACGATGAAATTAAACAAACCATGTACAACATCAATCATTGATCGGAATCATCAACTAGATCGAATTCACACTCCAACAAATCCCTAAACATTTCGATCTACACTAAAATCCCTACTAACACTACACTAATGGCATTAAAAGAGTCGGTCCACTTGAATTCTAATTTTAATGCTGGACGGTCCAAATGAAACATATAATCAATTTAACGGGAAAAAAAAAGGTACACACACTCACATAAAAAATCGATGACGAGTCGGCCGTCTGAAAGTCGGCCAGTGGATTTTCCAAAGTAAGTGCGGCCATTGGGAGGAAGAACAGGGTAGCCCAGGCCAGCAACGAGTCCGCCGGTATCGGAATTGGAGTCGCCGAAGTTAAAGATGATTGGAGGGTGTGTGCAGGGAGTGGTTGCGTCGGTGGTGAGTGAGGAGATGGAGATTGAGATGATGAGTGAGAGGAGGAGGAGGTGGTGGTGGTGGAGATTATTAGAAAGTTGGGATTTTGAGGAAGCCATTTCTGTAGTGTTTTGGTTTATCGCTTGTGAATGTTTGTAGTGTTGTTGTTCTGAGGGATCATGTAGCTTGTTGTGTGTGGTTACCGATATGCCCTCGAGCCACGTGAAAGCATGGGCACTTTGTTAAGTTTTTTGTTTTTGTTTTTGACGGGTTTAGGTTTTTCTTTTCTTATGATAGAAAATTGCGTTAATATGTCTGCAAGGATGCGTATCAGGACCTTAAAACGGTGTAATTTTACTACAGTATTAAACATAAAATTGAGTAACCCTTAATCACGTCGTTTCATCGCAGAGAGGCGATATCAGCTATTCTTGTCCTTCTGCTCCACCTCTTCCCTCTCCTCAGTCCTCCCCTTCCTTGCCCAATTGAACACCAACAACAAGTCTGTTGAGTAATCCACACATGAATGAGATCAAAATCAAGTAGCCCTAATCACATCTGACTAGGGATGACAATTCGATCCGCCGTCGCTCCGCCCTGTCCCGCCCTGCGAGTCAAACATGGCATGTTGGAAATTTTTTGAGACGGCGATGGCGACGGAATTTTTGAGGTGATTATGTTTGAAACAATTTGGAATGACTGTTTCTTTTCCACATTACCCCTCTAACGTGAAACCCAGTTACTATTAATCTGCTCTTCTACGGCGCAATCCTATAGAGTGTGAGAGACTTCTATTTCTCTCCTCATCTACGGCTAGTTCTGGTGGGAGTGAGAGACTTATATTTTAAGCATCTATCAATTCGTTGTTAGATTGTTTAGTTTTTTATTTGTGTTTATTATTATTGAAAGCGATATTGATCGATGGTTGCTTTTCAATTTGTCACTGTCATACATTGATCCTGATTCCGAACTTTGTTCCCGTATTGTATACATTTATGTATACTTTGATTCTCATTCTTGAAAAATTACAATAAAAAACATAAAATTGAGTCTACTGAACCCGTTTGAAAACTACGCCCTTTCACTTCTCTTTTTGTGGCAACGTCCACTTTTTTAATTTAGTTTTTGAATATTTTTTTTGCAGGTTTTAGAGATTTTTATAACTTTTTTACAATTTTTTTTTTGATTACAAGATCCCAAAAAATGGGAGTTAAAGTATACACAGAGGCATACAGCACGGGAACACAGCCCGGAATGAAGATCAATGTATGTTACTAATTGAAAAGCGACCACTGATCAAATCGCTTCCAATAACTAATACACAACTGAAATACAAATATACATAAATAAACAACTGAACAATCTAACACCTAAACGCTAGACGTTCAAAATAAAAGCTCCCACTATCAACGGAATCGCTCCGTGGATGAAGAGAGAATGAAAAGCTCTCACTCACCTAAATGAGGAGAGAATGAAAAGCTCTCACTCACCACAGATTGCGCTGTAGATGAGGAGAGAAATTACCGCCTGCAACCGAAAACAGGACGACACAACCCTTATTCAAAACCCACAAAACCAACCCGATACAACCCACCACCATCCTTCCCGTTCCGTGCATGAGACTCCTCTGTTCCACCCTTCAGTACATACTCGTGACCACTCTTCTCTTTTGTCCTTTTGAAACTATTAATTTCCTGGTTTTGCACTGCTGTTCCGTTGCATCTCAACCAACTCATCAGAAATTTTGGGCGTGTAATCCATCAAAGACGCAAGGAAATCCAAGAGAGCCGCGTCATCTTCATACAAATCGGAGCATCACTGCGTCGGCTCCAGAGGACGATTGATGTTGACGAGGGATGGATGTTGGCGGTGGTCTCAATGAGGGCAAGTGCGACCAAATCGGCGCAAGAGGGAGGCTTTTTTTACAAATTTAGTACTATTTTTTATTTTAAATTTGTATTAGTTATATTGTTGGATGGTTGTTAATAAACTTTTTATATAGGAAGTTTTTTTGAAATGCTTTTTTTTTTATTTTCTTAACATATGGTTATGCGAAATAGGATTAAAATCCAGATGTCCATCACATATTTTGTGAGCCGGACATAATGTTAATTATTAATCTGTATTAATCCAACGTTTGAGTTGATAATCTCAACCACGATCATGTTTTGTATTAATTCATTTTCTATTTTATTAAAAAATTATTCTAATGTCAATTATCAATTTAATCAAAATCAATGATTGAAATTATATGATTACGTATCACAAAAACTTAATGTTTTTAGATCTCAACTCTTGCGTTATAAGATATCTTGCTACAAACAGCTATTTACAACGAAATAAACGTTTTATTTTCATTTAAATCATATCATTTCATCATACACATATTGACATATTCACTCATCCCTCTTCTTTTATAGATTACTAGCGGGTCGTCCGTTGTCCCGACGGAAACAAGCGACGCATCGAACTCACTACATTAATCGGAAGAATATATGAACATATACCGTAAATATTCTACTCAATAATCGGTAAAATACTGTCAAATACGTTCACCCGTCGTCCCGAATGTTGAATCTCTCCGATCAAATACGATTAACAGTTGGTCAAATACAGTCAAATATAGTCAAACACAGAATTGATGTCATGATTTGTAATAAGTGATAGAAGACAGTGACATTTTGAACATTTCATATTTGAACCTTTGTCAATGCACTATTTTGCTTTTTTAGTGAGTCTATTATATTATTATCCAAATAATTAAATGAAGGTGATGTGTCATATATAAAGTATCATTTATCATAAAAAAGTATGCAAAGTAATGTCGATTCATTGGTATCATCCGGCGTTAAATTAGTATATTTCTCAATATATAATTATATAAATAACAAGTGTCAAACTCGTCGTTCCAACGGGATGCGGCGACAATAAATATTATTGATAGTGTTATTGTGCGGCGGTAATAGACATACATTAAAAAAATAAAGTGCGCAACAATTCATGCATTTTTATTAAGAATTTAAAAATATTAAATATTTCCTACAAATTTTTTAAATGTTTATTTTCTATTTTTAACATTTTAAAGTTTTTAATTTTTAAATTTTAAAGTTTTTTATTGATTTTTTAATTTTTTTAATTTTTTTAATTTTAATTTTTTTATTAATTTTTTTATTATTTTTTTATTATTTATTTAATTTAGTTGGAATGGTTTAGTTAGGTGATAGTGGTTTAGTTAGATGTTGTTGGTAAATATAGGAATTTAGTTAGATTTTGTTGCTAAATGTGTGATTCATCTAGTTACTTATTCTATTATACTAGCGTACCGCCCGTCGTTCCGACGGAATGCGGCGAAAACAATCACTTGGTACTCTATTTTTATTATTCTTCGTTCTGAATGCGCAATCGAACCGTTCAAATAATAGTTTGTTATGCAAGCATTGTAAGGATAAGTGAGAAAGTTGGATGTATGAGCATGGTTTATATAGAATAGATTTTTAACTTCGTAAAGTAATTTAAGCGATGTGAGATAAAAGTGTTTTGGGCCTGTGTATTTTGAACCTAAGTTATTTGGGTCTGAAATGAATTTTAGCGATGATTTTTATAATTTTAGAAACGAAAAATTCGTCGCTATATGTGTGAAATCACACTCTATTCTTTTATTATAATAGATATAAATGTTTTTTTTTCATTACCAATTGGAGAACGGTCGTGTTCCAGGAAATTGCAAGGTTTTTGGGGACTGGTTGATTGATAATCATGTTCGAGGAGACTAAAGAACATATATTGTACTTGCGAAGAAAGTATTGTCCTCAGGATTTTATAGCTACACTAGTGGTGATCCCGTCGTCCCGACAGGAATTATTTCCATGTTAAATTTAAATTTAAAATTTTGTATTTTATTTTTACTTTTAATTTTTAATTTAGTTGTAATGATTTAGTTGGGTGATAGGGATTTAGTTAGATGTTGTTGGTAAATGTATGGTTGGTAAATGAATATATTTCTTATAACTCAAAAATACTATAACAAATTATAAAAATGTGTCATTTAGCCATTACGTAACAAAAATTCATCTGCCAACGCCTTCTGCGAGACAAATGATAATTTTTGTCCT
Organism: Echeveria elegans; assembly: GCA_035048345.1. Classification (NCBI taxonomy): domain Eukaryota; kingdom Viridiplantae; phylum Streptophyta; class Magnoliopsida; order Saxifragales; family Crassulaceae; genus Echeveria; species Echeveria elegans. The sequence goes on from JAWWMW010000940.1 coordinate 507,379, forward strand.
ATAATAGAGATGGCTGCTGGGGGCTCCATTCCCTTGGCTTCATCCCACCTCGCTGCTACAGTCCTGAGTAACTGGTCTGCTCTCACTCCAAACCCTTCCAAAGATTCCATAATAAACGACTAAAAAATAAGTCCATTAGCCGAACAGCCGGTATCATACTTAGCAAATGTATGGATCTAGTTAGATGATGTTGGTAAATGTATGATTTGTTAGTTAGATGTTTAGTTGGAATGATTTAGTTAGGTGATAAGGATTCAGTTAGATGTTGTTGGTAAATGTATGAATGTAGTTAGATGTTGTTGGTAAATGTATGATTTGTTAGTTAGATATTCTTTTATAGAGAAAGATAATCTTATTTTTTTTTCCAACAATGAGTTACATGGGTACAGAAATCGAATAAAATAATACTATCTAGTACCTAAAAATCAACTCAAGCACAGGTTACACAGGACACCAATACACAAAAAAAAAAAAAACAACATAGACATGCATTGCTAAACATAACCCTAGAAAATGACTAATAATAGCCTAAAACGGACCAAAAGAGTCGTATGGAGTCTAAACCGCAGCAACACCGTCAACTTAAAATAAAACCAATCGTCTCCCTCAGTAAACATCGCCTCCCTCATTAAAGCAAGAAATGTCGTCCACTGCTCTTCCGACGCCAGCAGCAGCGACGCATCAACTCCCACCACCGCGTACGTCCCCCGAGCATCCGACACAATCGCAGAACCCCGCGATCCAGCGACTGTGCACCATCACGGACAGACCAAACCAATGTTGATGACAATCCAAGAAACCATCAGCCGCACTCCAAGTCATCAACTACAAGACGCAGCGACCCGCAGCCCAAACCGCCATCTTCAGACGCAGCGACCCGCAGGAGAGCTCCCAGCAGCCCAAACCGTCATCTTCAGAAGAAGTGACTCGCATGAGAGCTCCATAGTATCTGATGACAATGCGTTTAAACCACCAGCCACCGCACCATCCTCATCTTGACAGCACGCAACAACCTGCAGTCCGAACAATCATCTTCAGACGCAGCGACCCTCAGCAGAGCTCCATACGATGCTGGGGACAAGGCGTTAAATTAAACCACCAGCCACTCTCGATCATCTTCCTCATCCTGACAACGCGGACAGTCGGATTTACAGACGGCGGCCACCATACAACTCAAAACCAACGACCCACAAAATAG
>JAWWMW010000940.1:545087-556543 GCA_035048345.1 Echeveria elegans
TTCCCTGCAGACCATGGCTTTCCATTCATAGATGACTCAAGAAATTCCTTATCTTCAATAATCACACCTATCTGCAATCAAAATTCATATCCACTATAATTTTATCAGAGTATGCCTGATGAAACAATTGAAAGCACAAGATAGAAGTGAAACCTCAGAGTCCCTTGATCCAAGCAAACTACGGTCATTTATGTTGGATGACCCAATAAATGTTGTTCTGTCATCAATTATCATCACTTTACTGTGAACATATACCTGTTGCAGAAAACACAATTCAGTTAAAATTTTACGTCTGTTGGTACGCAAGCCGGATGCTTTACCTGACTTGTGGCGACAGGCCCTCCTTCATAAAGTCTGCCGTAGTTCCTTAGGCCGTAAAATGAAATGTAGTCCTGTGTTTTCTCACCAAGTAACTTGTCAAGGTTATATAGTATAGATGGTTCGCCTCTAGAAATTGTGCGATACTGCCAATGGGTTAATGCCCTAACAGTTGCTGCCCCGCCATCCTCTAGGCCTCCCTGTAAAACAAAGGTCAGATATATTCAAGATGATATGAACATCAAATCTGCAACTGACTTGAATAAAGTACCTGAAAACCTGGCAAAAGCGGTATGACAACAATGACCCTGAAACACTTATTTTCTCTATGAGCTCGCAAAATACGCTTGTATACAGAATCCAGCACTCGGTTCTGTATAACTTGATCTCCTGCAAGCCCCGATACAAAGAACTGATTCTGCAAAACAACAAAAATAACCATTTTAACTTACGCGGCCAATGACTGTTTGTCTGTCCGATGGAGATATAATAAAAGCTGTTGTTTTCACACCTCAATGTATATGAAGTGCTCGGCATTTTCAATGAAAGAACAATAAGCCCTGTGGATACTGTCTTCAGTTTGACTTGTTCCAGCTGACCACTGACTCACACTTCGTATAATCTGCACGCAAAGAGAAAATTTTGCTTATACTTGATCAAAGGTATACTAAGTAGTTACGAGTTATGAATGGGATAAATCAGCTACCTGACATCGGCATGATAAGCGTTCACCAATTTGTCCATGATCATGATTACTGTGCTCATCTGTTTCCCACAAATCATCGGATGATTGCATCTCAGAGTCATCGTCCAAAAATCCTAAATGCATTTCACTTGGATCCTCATATAAATGACTTCTAGCGGGGTTTGATTCCTGTCTTTTTATCTTTTCTTCCAGCCTTGGATAAATATCTCCAACTTCTTGCGGCAAAAGTAGAGGTATATCTTCTGATGGAGTATGTGACTCGAAGGATTTCGGTAGATAGTCTTCACTATCATCTTGATCCTTATATTTATTTTCAATGTCCACTTCTTTACTCCGCTCCATGTAATGTGGAAGAACCATGTGATGGTGAGGCATGAGTAATGGTATCGTTTGTTCATTAGGCGCTTTGCTTCTCTGTGGAATAACATAGTTAATAGTACGAGGTAGGAACATGCAAAGAAGATTTTCCAGGGAGAAGGTGCAGAACCTTAGCAAAGTTCCATCGCTGCACAAAGTGTCTGGCCACATCAAGGCAAGGTGGACCCAATAAAGCGCAATGAACATCGTGCCATGGCATACGAGGATAATCTCTGCGGTTCAGTTCATCATCCATAGTGTCCTCCCACGAGTTTGGTTCCGATTCTCTGCAATAAAATAAAACTTTAGACAAACGCTTTCCTGAAACCCCCATTGCTAAATACATGAGAGAGTTAATGTCAGAAACTACAGCTGATCCAACTGGTGATATATGTAGAGCTTAACCTCGGATTGTAATAGTCCTTTCCAGGCCAAATAACCGGCGGGCAATCCTCCACCTTGTGCTCTATTGTATCATATCGACCAAAGCACAAATCTAACCCTCCAATGTAGCATATATTGTAATCGACAATGACAAGCTTTTCATGGTGTGACCTGCATATGAAATGGAATTAGAAATATGCATTGCTAGTTGCATACTGCAAGTATAGAAATTTATTACCATAAGTAAACACCAGAAGACAAATGATCTGGGTAGCGCACAACTTTGACATTCTTATGTATCTCAAGCAGCTTTTTCTTACTGTACAAGCTGTTGATTTTTAGAGCTAGTGCAACCTCCTTGTACATAAGGATGTAAATCTGCAGATGTAGGAAGGTACAAACCACCAGTGAGCCTAACAGTCGGACTCTTATTCACAATGCCCGAAAATTTTATAAAAAATAATACCTGAACTCCTTGTTTGGCCTTGGCTTCTAGTAAGGAATCAAGCCGAGAAGAAGCATGCTTTTGGAAAGGGCGTCTAAGATACAGCTCAGGGCAAAGCCACCAGCCAGTGATGAATACCTGCACGAATTTTTACTTTAAGCATTTTAAATGAACAGAAAATAACTCAACAAATCAGGTTAAAACAACAAGTGAGGTTTTTTCACATTTGATTTTGCAGCTTCTATTGAAGAGGCAATAGCTTCAAAAACCATCTTTCCATCCACAAACCACTGGGCTTGACTTCCATCATCAGTTATACCTCTGGGAGGAGCATAAGAACCAAACCGATGAGGAACACACCAACCATCAGGAGCCTTCTGGCTGACATCGTTTATAACAGAAGCCCATTCCCTAACTTTCGTACTGCTGGTTGCCCGCAGCTCTATGGTTCGGTTACCACAAATGACCTGAACAAAGTCTCTTATATTTAGTGGAGTTTCTTCTACATTTTGGTTGAAAGTGAGTTGCTGAGTTCACTTAAAAAACTTACCTTGAATGAATAATACAAACTTTTGTGTTCCTGAGTCTCATCAGCCAGTGCAACATTGCATTTCCCACCTTTTTCTGATGGTAACACATCAAAACTAATAATATCCAAAAGTTCGCTGTCAAATGGATCTTCAAGGAATGCCAAGAACCCAGGTTTCAAAACTACCCAAACCTACAGAAGCAATAACTCGTAAGGGAAAAAAATACAGGCAAGAGACTTCTCATTCTTTTTACAAAATAATTGATCTCACCTTTTGCCATTTGGGGCCGCAAAACTGCAACCAATTGAACGGCACACAAGCTCCACTAGCAGCTGTGCTTCTTGGAAGGTGTTTCACCATCAAGTAACCTTCTTTCAGCTTGGGGCCATATTCTTTTAAAAACGACAACTTTGAAACTTCCATGAACTTGCAAACCTACACATAACCAGAGCTGTTCACGGTTCATGTAAGGAGCCAAACTCGGGAAATATAAAAACGCAAATGAAGAAACTTCGCTGACCTGTCTAGAGTTGGCAATATCCATATTACTGAGAAAGTGATTCAAGTACCCTTGCATCGCTGCCTTAGCTTTATCAGTAAGTGTTAGCTGGCTTCCCAGGGCTGGACGCAGAACTGGTAGTGCAGCCAGGGTTGGAACATACCTATGGATATCGCAGTGAAGACCGGTTGAGCCGGACAATACAGGAAAATTAAAAAAGCAGATGAAGCACAAAACCAGGAGGCTAACATAAATGAAGCCTACATGTTCTTTTGACTTTCTGTTTGATAAGAAGGGACGGCTTCTTCAAGTGGCTCATTGTGCACCACTGCGGTTCTCTCGCCTATTCCTAGACTCTGAAGCCACTCTTTTACCTTCAAATATAAGAATTTATGCAACATAAGTAGCTTGCCACAAATTAAAAATTTGGTTCGACAAGCGGAAAAACCTGCTCCTGTTTCTCGTGAATATCCTCTATAAATGCTCGTTTCTTCAAAGCAAAATGCAAATACAGAACTTGTGAAGCTTTCTTCACCACACGCCACTTGAACTGTGAAACAAAAGATGACACGTTATTGTTAGATTCAATGAATGCACATACAAATTGAAAGTAAATTCAGTGATCGAATGGCCTGAAACAAAGCCTTATTTTGCATGTTTTAGCGATGCAATCAAAGAATGAAAACAAACATCCTGCAAAATTTTATCATCAAACTCCTCCTAATAACAACATAGTATTAATCAGAATGTCTCAAAACCAGACAAGTCAAGCAACCAATTGTAAAACAATATCAAAAAACGGGCAAGTAACAAAAACCTGCATGTATTGAAACTCAATCATATACGACAAGTGAATAGGACTTATATCGCCAGTCTCCGGTTTGGACACCGAAACGATCATCGCCTTCGGCAGCTCTTCAAACATCCACTCCGCTCCATCTTCGCACTGCCCTGAAGTACTACACAATCCTCCACCACCAATTTCGTCGACCAACAGCCTCTTCTCCATCAAAAGCTGTCAACTTGGTTATTGGAAATTGATGGAGTAGAAGTTTGTAATTAAAGGTTATATGGGGGTGCCGGAAAATTCGTATATTGGCGCCGAATATTCGACTCCAGCAGCACGAGAGGAGAAGGTTGTTTGTTTTTTTGGAGTCCCTACCAACACGTGCTGATTAGGAGAGAGAAAATCTATTGGTGTTGAAGAGGAAAGTGAGAAAGAATAAAACTTCCTACGTTGGATCTGTTTTAAAGAATATGCTAACCAAGTTGTGACGTGTGCTTAGGAATATGCCGGAGGCGTGTGGGTGTTTTATTTCAGATCTGCAAACTGTGGCGAGGCGGCGGCAGCAGCTCAAATTGAGCAAGTTGATTTGCTGGCAAATTGGTATCAGAGTTGGTCCACTCCGTATGCTGATGTTAACGTGACCTGGTGATGTTTAGTAAGATTGTTTAATCTTTAATGATGATACGAATCCATTGTTAATTTCAAGTAATGGACACGTACATACAAACTGAGGCACTTGTCGTGCACGTTTAATGGGTAATAACAAGTACTAATCACATTTCTTGAAGCATTTTAGAAAACCAGCATATTTGGAATCCTATGGGACAAGACGATGACAACATCATCTCCAATTCTGTTTCGGTTTTGTTTAAAAATGGTTAGTGTACTGTGTCAGAGAGATTACTGAATCAAATACGAGTAGCTAAACAATAAGGTCTATACCATTCATCTTTTCTTTACTCTCTCCTTTTGGATATGAGAAAAAGTGAAGCAATTTTTTTTATTGAAGTTAAAATGAATGTTTAGTTGTAATGAAAAAATATGAGGAAAAAATCAAGCAAATAAATGTATATTTTCTTTTTTTTTTAAAAATTCTCTATATTTCTTTTCCGCATTCAAACAGAGCGTTAATGTGTTAGAAAGCATGTGTTTTAGCCACTGAGGAAAATAATGGAAACATCGAGGAATATGATAACAGCAAAACTTGACTCACCTTATGCAGCCCACACGGAAGCATACACTCTTCGATTTTGGGAATACATGGAAAAATATTGAACTAATTGGAGTTGGAGAAATCAATGTCCTTGAAGCCGGTATCAGCATATCCGTTATCAGCTTTTTTCGAAGTATGGCTCTATTTTTTTCGTCTAAACACTAATCAGTAATCACCAAATGACCAAAAATGCACTCTTAAAATTCATCTGGAAGCTCACCGATTATATCAAATTGACTCACTTTGACCAATTTTTACACTTTTTTCAGTAGCCACATCTACTGGGCTGAGCCACAACTTTCAGATAGTATTCCCGATTTAATACCAACTACCACAACAATCCTAAACCCTCCGAATCAAGCTACATGAAAGAAAGAAAGATTCTACTCAAATTCCAGTTTCCAGCTGATATAAAAGAACCCGAATTTAAAACCAGATGCCGAAGGACAATAACTAAGAAACCGAAATCACAAACGCACTGTGCCACTCAATGCACTGCAAAAACGCTCATTGAAACTATATACACAGATTATTTTACGGCAAGTACAAGTATCAACATTCCATTTACCAGTGTCTGAGAGAGAGGAAACTGGAATGCCTGGTTATCAAAATGAGGTGATTCATAGATGGCATGCCATGGTCAGTTGCAATAGCTAGGTAGTTCACAGACAAGGGGAATCGCATAGATGGAATTGCCAGGTTACCAGCTTTTATCCCTCGGTCGGTCTGACAAGTCGAACAAATCAACCTGCAGCCAATAAAAATGATAAGAGATGAAAATAGTTTGGTTTAATAATTCAAATCCAGTAACTTTTGCATATTTTTAACGTTCTCATTAAGTCCAGAGCTTCAATTCGACACTCACCATCCTGCATGGATAAAAATGGCAAAAGCATCATTAGGATAAATAAATTCAAATTATTCCAGATATATGATTCACCTTTTAACTTCCGTGTCAATTATAGATTCTATCAAATAAAACGTTATCCTCGCCTATTTGTACACCCTAGCAGATTTACCCGAAATATTTAAAAAAAAACTAAAAAATTAAGCATATAAAAAACCTGAAATGGAGCGAGGTTCCAAATTGAAGCATTCCAAACAAGAATATAACAGGATCCGACAATCTTTAATGATCTCTCGTATTTTAGGGATTGACAGCAAAGGCTTTAGAGTCACTTTTCCCTCCAGGCCTCTAGTTTCGTAACTGACTATCTAATTTCTGAACCGCATATTCATATGTATTTGAATATGCCCGTTGTTTTGTTTAATGGCATGTCATAATTGCCCGTTTTTATATCCCGGTCTGTTGGACAACATGAACCAGCCAGCCTGCAGCCAATAGAAAATGATAAGAAATGAAAACAGTTTGGTTAATAATTGAAATCAAAAAAATTTAGCCTTACTAGCCATATTTGTAACATTCTCATTAAGCCCGTAAGCTTCATATCAACCATCCTCATTCTGCATGGATAAAAATGGTAATGCTTCATTAGGATAAAAAAACTCAGATTCTTCTAAACATTCTATCCACTTTTTAACTTCCATGTCAGTTATAGATTCTATCAAATAGAACGTTCTTCCTCGTCCACCCACTCTCCGCCTTTTCTGCACACTAGCAGATTTACCCAAAACAAAAAATGTATTCAAACTTATTGATAAAATTTAAAACTAATGCACGATAAAAAATAAAAAATAAAACCTGAGATGGAGCGATAGGCTCCAAATTGAAGAATTCCAAACAAGAATATAAGAGGCTCCGACAATCTCTAATGATCTCTAGTATTTAGGGGGGTGACAGCAAAGGCTTTGGCGTCAACTAACTCACTTTTCCCTCCACACCTCTAGTTTCATAACCGACTATCTAAATCCAGAACCGCATGTTCGTATGTATTTAAATATGCCCGTTTGTTTGTTTAATGTCGCCTATCATATAACTCCAGGAGAAGGCTCCAAGGGGAGGAAGAAAAAAAATACCTCGTCACCTCTTCTTCTTCTTGTAAGGCTTCTGTTGGAGATTTCTGATTGGAAATACTACAATGTCGGCCTACAATAGCGAGAAGAAGAAGAGGAAGGTTGCTATCATTAGCATCTCTTCTATCATTTTGATAGCCATGGTGGTGGCAGTCACCGTTGGGATCAGTCAAAGCTATCACCCTGCCGAAGAAGAAGACAATGCTGACCACGTAAAGGCCGCATCCTCCTCAAAAGCAGTCACCGCATTGTGTCAATCTACGGACCACAAGGAAATGTGTGAAGAGAGCCTAAAGCCATATGCAGGAAACATAACAGACCCAAAAGAGCTCATCAAAATTGCTTTCAATGTAACCATGAAACATATTAAGGAGGCAGCAAAGAAGTCTGACACCCTACATGAACTTGAAAAGGACCCGAGAACAAGTGCTGCCTTGGAAAACTGTCACGAAATGATGGAATACTCGATCAATGACATTAAGGCTTCGTTCAACAAGATGGGTGCCTTTGAGGTTTCCAAAATAGATGATATATTGGCCGACTTGGAAGTCTGGCTGAGCGCTGCTATCACATACCAAGAAACATGCTTGGACGGGTTTGAAAACACAACAGGCACAGCTGAAGGAAAAATGAGGGATGCATTGAATGCCTCTTCCCAATTGACCAGCAATGCTCTTGCCATGGTTACTCAGCTTTCAGATATCTTCTCAACCCTTCACATTCCTGGACTCACCGCCCGACGTTTGTTTGGAGCTAATGAGTTCCCAGGTTGGTTTGATCAAGGCCGCAGAAAGCTTTTGTCTAGCAACCCAAGTAACCTAAAACCCAACATAGTTATTGCCAAGGATGGCTCTGGAGATTACAAAACTCTCAGTGAAGCCGTTGAGCACATTCCCAAAAAAAGCAACAAGACTTTCGTAATCTACGTCAAGGAAGGTGTCTACACTGAGCAAGTAATTTTCAACAGCAGCCATACCAATGTTTTCTTGTACGGAGATGGGCCTACTAAAACCAAGATCACCGGAAGCTTGAACTATGCAGACGGTGTTCCTACTAGCAAGACCGCCACAGTCAGTAAGTATTCCTAATCCTAACCGGACAAGTCCTAATCAATCTTATACTTACACCGCACTTCTTAGAAATAATGCTGATAACTCAAATATGTTGAACTTGAAATGCAGTTGTTCTGGGAGATTTCTTCATGGCAAGGGACATCGGGTTTGAGAACAGCGCAGGACCAGAGAAGCACCAAGCAGTGGCTCTCAGAGTCCAATCAGACTTCTCAGTCTTCCAAAACTGCAGAATGGATGGCTACCAAGACACACTCTACACCCACACCAAACGTCAATACTACCGCGACTGTATCGTCACCGGCACAATCGATTTCGTCTTCGGTGACTCACCAGTCCTCTTCCAGAACTGCACCTTCATAGTCCGCAAACCAAACGACAACCAATTCAACGCCGTAACAGCACAAGGCCGCAAAGAGCGTCGTCAACCATCCGGAATCGTCATCCAAGGCTCAAAAATCATCGCCGATCCAGAACTGGAATCAGTCAAATCCGACTTCAAATCATACCTCGGCAGACCATGGAAAGCCTACTCTCGCACAATCATAATTGAAACCTTCATCGATGACTTCATCGCACCGGAAGGATGGACTCCATGGGCCGGCGACATCAACATCGACACCTGCTTGTACGGAGAGTATGAAAACGAAGGACCAGGAGCGTCGTTGAAAGATCGGGTGAAGTGGAAGGGGATTAAGAAGGTGACGAAGGATCACGCCGTTAAGTACACGGCGGAGAATTTCCTCGGCGCGAGGCGGTGGTTGCCGGAGAGAGGTGTGAAGTACACGCCTGGTTTCATGAACGAGCATTGAAGAGGGCGTTGACTAGTTTGACTGAAGAGATAGTTTGACCTACGTTGACCAAATAATGTGATGATGATGTATGGAGAATTGGAGATGAATGATGATGGAGGAGCTTCTTTTTTTTAGATCTGAGAAATGTGTATCGTTGACCGTCAACAAATAAAATCAAACAATATAAAATGCATGATCCGGCGTCGTTTTGTACGGCGTGTAGCTCAATGAACCATGCAGTTTAATTGGACCGAGCTGACTACTCATTAAATTGTTGGTTTGAATCAAAATGGGCTGCGGCCAACCAAGCCCAATATTTCTTTACATTGGGCTGGCTGTTTGCCTCCAACATGGTCGATGTCCTTCGTGAGTTGGGGTATGCCCTTGATACTCATGGTGCAATGATCAATTATATCAGTTCAAATTTTTGTCTAGAAGAATGGCAACATTGGTAAGTGTGAGTAATGGTACAATTACATCCTATTAACGTTAATTCTTTTCGAACAATCTAATATATAAAAGAATAGCCTTATAAAAATGCATATTCAAACATAAAATTACAATATTATCCTACTACTAAATCCTATTTTTCTTCCAAAAAAAGAAAAGTGTGTCTAGCGAAACGATTGAAATATAAAGTTTTTTTTACAATTTACCCTATAAAACATAAAGACGTCTAAATTGTTGGTTGTGATTAATGGATGGATATGATAATTATATCACCTTTATTAATATCTGTAAAAATATGATATCTAATATTTAATATATAATAGAATAGGTGAACGGGCGATCAAAGGTGAACTGCCCAAAATACTCCTCTCCTCTATTTAATTTTTTAATCATGTTTCCTCTATTTCACATGACCACACGGGCCCATTTCGGCCCATTAAAAATTAAAAAATTAAAAATTAAAAATAAAAGTTTAAATTTACGCACAACACACGAGCCCAGCCTATTAAAAATTGGTCGATCAAGTTCCGCCCTTATTTGATCGGTTCAATTGTGCACTTGAGACGACGCATACCCATCGGGACGATGGGCGGTACGCTAGTATGATATAACAGAAGGAAATTGTCTTTGACCCCGAAGGTCAGGGTTTACTGATTTCAGAAAGACCCAAACACCCTCGATGCAGTAGCTGAAGGAAGGTAAATCTAAGGGTCAGAAACGTCTTTATCCTCCAAAACTTATACGTGGCAGCTTTATGAGAGGTCAGTTCGCACCGATTTCGTTGCATTTAGCACCGAGCTGTGCTTTCGTGGAGTAATAAATATTTTAAATTTATATGTAGGTGAGGGTTTTGCTAAAAACTTATATCTATGTGCCGCATATTTGATATGTGGGTAGCGTGTTTCTGCTGTGTTAAAATATGTCGTATAGGCAAAAGCCATCCATTTATTAACTGTTCCCTTAGTTCGAAAATATTTTTAGGTTGGATCGTAACACTATTTTTAATAAATGATGAGAGAGTGAGAGTGAATATAACATTGTGTGGCGAATAAGGAAGAAAAATTGGATTCGGATGCGGTGCAGCCTCACAACTAGTAGCGCAGGAACTTCTCTCCTAATTTTGAATGACTTCGACTTCGAATCTGAATTTGACGTGAACTAGAAAATTGTACCTCTTTGAATTAGCTTTCCAACGATATATAAAACATTTTTAACGGACAAGTTTTGTGTTTCCAACAAGTTCCCTAAGCAGCAAAGGTCTGTCTATTTTGTTAAGTGCAATCACTAGCTGCACTTGAACTTTTCTCTTATTTTCGGATGCTTTCGGCTCTAAATCTGAATTCAATGTAGACTAGAAAATTGTAATTCTTTGAATCAGTTATAATTCTCTAGTTCATGTCGAATTCAGATTCTGAACTGAAGTCATCCAAAATTATGAGAGAAATTTCGATGCAGCTAGTTGTGGGTCTGCAACGGATCAGGTTCCGAAAAGATTGTAGTATATTGAGAGCGATAAAATATGTGATAGAACTTCCATTTAATGAATATGAGGAACATATGGACATTAAATAAGTAAATATGAAATAAGTAAATATGAAGAATAAATTAGGACGGATGGTTATTATGTCTAAGGGATACTAAATGTGTGTCAATCATGTGTTTATTCACTTAGATATAATAGATTGGATTTTCACTTTAAAATGAATATAAAAGTAGGGTTAAAGTTAATAATCATTTGTAATAAGGTGTTCTGAATAAAATCAATTTTATAAAAATAAAAAAATTTACAATCTCACATTCAGTTATACAGATGGTCTTTCAAATTTAAGGCTAATATATAAAATAATTATTCATTTTACAGCAAACTCATTTAATTGTAGGATTCGTAACATCATGTCCTGAAACCATTCAAGATGATTATTAAAATCT
>JAWWMW010000941.1:2008-20468 GCA_035048345.1 Echeveria elegans
GCATAAATCGGAATAAGGAAAAATAGGAATAAGACAAAACCGGAATAAGATAAAATACGAATATAACAAAAAAAAATACTCATTTAAATTTGGCCCGCACGACATCAAAAATTGGTCGATTGAGTTCCGCCCTATTTGACCGATTTGATTGCGCATCCGGTCGTCCCGACGGGTGGTACACTTGTATAATTACTAACTACACAGAAAATGATTTTGCATTTAGTTTTGAAAATTCAAGAAAACAAGGGTGGAATTACTCTGACAGAAGAATTTCAGAAAATTCAATTATGAAAAAGGGTTTACCAAGTGATGTCAGAGTCACATGTCACATGAAACACGAGCACAAAGGAACATTACAGTAACTTGCCAATATGATAACAATACTGTCAGAAAGATTACCTCTTCTTAGCTGTGATCTTTTAGCATAACAAATTTCTAACACCAATGGACGCGCCTAGACTGCAAATGCACAATCCAACTGAATTAGATCATCCCCCACTAACCAAGTAACCAATATTTCATATACAATGGTTTTTTAAGCTCACCAGCAAATGTATCATGCAAATATCAATGTACACAAAACTGAAGATACTAACAGTCGATAACCCGAGTAAGAAAGTCCTGCAAGTTTCGAAGTTAAAAGCAGCAGAGGACCTTTGCTAATAACTTCGTGTAAAGTTAAGGAAGTGCGGGAAAAACATATAACACACTCAGAATAAAACCATCAGAATACGAATATAAGCCACTCAAAGTTCATTCTTCGGCTCATGCACATAGATATAGGACTGTTTAACTGCTAAAGTATCCATCCATTCCATACATCAACTATTCTGGAAAAAAAAGGAAAGTGTAAGAGTCTGCAAAAATGGTTGCATTTAAATGATAAGATAAAATCAACTGTGTCAGAATTCTCATTTTATTCACCTACAGACTGATAAGAACCATCTCAATGACTGTCAACATAATGTTTTTCAATAGAAGACTGCGATACCAATGGCATTCCGGCCATAACTTGTACGGCAGTTGGATCACAGTTTTACATTTTACTGGGATTTTGGATCTTATACATGGCATAGTAAGAGCTCCCTAGGCAAAAATATCAAATAATATCAAGATACTCGGAGCGACGATCATCTAGCATCCGATTACTTAAACTGAGCAGCAACAAAGATTATAATTATTTTAGAGCTGAAGGGTGTTCAAAATGTAAGTTGTTTGTCTGTACTCCATAAATTGAATTTAACGAAAAGTTTCATATAAATTACCTATGAGCAAGAAAGGTTCCCATAGCAGTTATACTCTACCACCAAAGAAGTCGGACTACTTGTGAAATCCTAATTTGTCTAGCTCTATATATGAACCTAGATCCCAGAGAATAAAATAGAGGATGTCCATAAAAGATTGATAAGACAGCATCCAGAATGTAGGAATTTGTGTAGTTAAATACCAGCAATAGAGTGACGTTCTTCTCTGATGGGCGAGGGTTGCTAGAAAAGATCGAATGATATGTAAAAGCATACAAGGAAGACAATGGATATGCTTCTGTTTGGGAGGTTCTCACTTGTAAAAGTGGCACATCTTTCGATTCCTTGTTGTCTGCTCCGTACAGAGGTACTTACGTAATAGTATACATTATAAAGACTTAAATCACAGAAAATATATGAATACTAATAAATGGGCGCCACACATGTATGGGTAAATCAATTTATATAGTGAACAATGGTTACCTTTATCTGACTAATAGAATGATATGATCTTGACTTCCTTCTCAAAATTATGGGAACTCCTGCATTGTTCTCCCTTTGTATTAAATCATACGAACTCCTGCAATGAAACATGATCGCAAAAGAAAAATGATAGATTAGCAATGAACATGGTATATGAAAATCATCTCATACAAAGTTCAAGTCTTGATAACTTGTGGCATGGTTGTTATGCATGTAAAAGACACTTGAATCATGTCTTGATGAATATTCTGAGACGCCACTTACTGTGCAGACGTGCAGACGTGCAGACGTTAAAGGATAAAAAGTGGGACAAGACCGAGTGTGAAAGTAGCATGCTCAGGTATTTCCATTTATAAAATGCTAATGCTATTGAGTTACATAACTGCAGAAACGTGGGCAATTTTCATACCTAAGAAGTTTCATGCATACTTCTGAAATACTTCGCTGACGAGAGTGCCTCCTCAACATATAAGTAAACAAATTTATTTAGAAGCTTTCGATATCAAAATATAGTAGAAGATACAGATAAAGCAATTAAGAGACCGAGTACATACCAAGCAGATTAGTAAAAAAACATTGCTTCATAAGGCGGCCACACTTGAAATAGTCTTGCTCATAGAAGCCATGAAAACAAATAAATCATATCATCGTTAATTAGACAAAAATAAAAAATAAAAACAAGCGATGATAAAATTTAAAACAACAATGTTCAAAATCTGAGCAAGTTGTACAGTAACTGCTGAAACGTCCATGCGGCAGGCCTAATTATAGCCTTCATTTGCAACAGAAAAAAATTGAATACATACCTAGAGACACATTATTCAGAAGACAAAAGAACCATACGTTCACGATATCCAAAAATATAGATCAAAACATCCTTACCTTCTTCCATTTCGAGAAAACCCTACTCGTATAATTCGAAATTTAAAAACAAACCAAACTACAAATTGTGCAACAAAATCGGAAAACAAGTCTTTCAAACAACAATAGCCATACCAAGTTACTCTCAAACATACCAGCAACGCCAAAGGAAAAAACCCTAATTTCGCAACAACAACAACAAAAACCCTAAATCGAAGACAAAACCCTAACGTAGAACGAGTCAATCAATACATATTCGATCGACACAGTGAAAGGAACAAATTCGATTACCGCTGGGCGATAGCTACAGGCTATGGACTCCAACGATGGTCTTCTCTCCCGCTCGTCAAGTGCCTTGAGTTTTGCAACGGTCGACCAAAGCTCCGTATTTATAAGATGGTATAGCGTGCGACGCTGACATAAAGTTGTTTAACCAATAGCTGGCTACGTTTTCAAATTTATTGCGTCATTTTAACGCCGTCTTCATAATAGATAATGTAAGCATCTCCAGCGGAGATGTAAAATGCTTGTATCCCTAAAATATGCCTACTTGTGAGTATGTAAAATATTATATTATAATAAATTTGTATAATTTAGAGAATGTAAAAGAGAATGTGCTCCAATGGGAGGTTTGTATATTGGGAGTGGGTATGTATATTGGTGTGAGTGGGAAGAAATAATAAAACCGAAAAAGGTGACACGTGGACTATTTGGATTGGTCTACAGAGAAATACAAACTCATGGAGAGTAGTTAAATATAGAAACTCAAAAGCTAAATCTGTAAATTTGCAGATTAACTAACCCCTGCGTTGGAGATGGTTCAAGTTATCAAAATCTCTATATTAGGTGACACGTGTACTTATTTTACAACTTAAGCCCAAATACAAACGCCGGCTGGAGATGCTCTAAGGACACCTCTTTCATAGGGCAACTTAGCTAGAGGATAAATGCATACGCGACCATGTGTATGTGTGGATTCTCTTGAATCTGTTTTTTTCAGAGATCCATATAACGTGTGAATCCAGTTAATGAATTACGTGGGAAGCGCACCATTTATTAATCCTGACAACTGACTTCCCAATCCAACCAAATGTAATCAATTCTTCAACTTTCTCAATTTGTGTATAAGCAAATTACGTCTCACTTATTCCAAACTAATTAGTCACTCACCAAATCTATGATTAACACTCAAAAAGTTGACACTCAACATGTACCTAGATTAAAACGAGTATCACTTATGTTAAAATACTAACAAGATAAGATTAACGTAAGTACATTTAACAATGATTTCCTTAAGATTAGTGCACTAATAAAAAGTACGTATTAAACTCTCTAAAAATTGATAATGAGATGCTTAAAATCGGAGCTCAACTCAAATGTGGCCAACTGTTATGAATGGTGGAGTGCATAAGCCAGTCGACTGACTGCAGGTCTACTTGGTCGGCCTTGGCCTACACCCAAATCGGTCCAGATAACGACCACCATTTCAAACCCATTCGAATAGCCCATACCCGGTTGATATTTAACCAAAGCAGAGCAGAGCTGCAGCCTCCATCTCGTGACCAACCTCATCACAAAACGACAAAACATCAGTAATAAGAAACTCAAGAAAAAACAGAGAGAGCAAAGCATCAATGTTATGTTATAGCGAGGAAAGGAAATCACAGGATTTAGGAACACTGCATTTAATGTCCACGCGCCATTTTTCCGGCAATAAAGATGACACTGAGTCACTGATGAAATATGAATGCTTCTGCTCTGCTCAACTTGCCAGCTGAAACTTAAGAAGAGAGAAGAAAGATGACAATGCCTCCTCAAGTTGTTCCTCCACCTCCATCTTCTTCCTCATCGTCTTCTTCAAAATCTCCCCCTTCACGGTCGACTTTCAACCGATATCTTTATCACCAGTCCCCCAAGTTCACTCCGGTAAGTTTCCGCCAAAGTTTGAATCTTTTTCAGTTTTTGATTAGTGGGTTGAGTTTGGATTTCTGTTCGGTGACTGCAGATTCGAGAAAGGGAGGAACTTGACGACGGGGATGAATCAATCGCAACAGCAACTGAAACTCCACTGCATCAAACTACGCCGTTCCACGACTCGGCGAAGAGTAGTCGCTCAAGTAAACAGACTAGAAACAACCAGTCGGAGAAGATTAAGAAAAATAACACAACAGGGGACGAAGAGGGCGGAGTCTCGTGCATGAAATGCCGACCAACACCTCGCGAGAGAATCTCAGTAGTCCCACTCGACACCTCCGGGTCAAACAAACACTCCTCGTTGACGTCATCAATGGCCAGCCCCAATCTCATGTTTAAATCTATCTGCTCATCGCTTACTAAAAAAAGTCCCAAAGCAGGAAGTGCAATAACAGAGTCGCCTAAGACGGATGTTAGAGAGGAGCAGTGGAGAATCGCGTTGACCGAGTTGTCTCAGAAACTGATTTATACCACCAGGAAGCGAGATGAAGCTGTGCTCGAATCTTCCAGACTCAAACACGCCATGTCTGAGCTCGAAAAGAAGCTTAACAAGCTCGAGATTTACTGCCACAGCCTCAAATCAAATCTCGAACTCTGCAACAACAAGGGTAGTAACAAAATCGATTCGAATCGATTAGAGACTCAGATCGAGCTGATCCACCAGGACAAGGTAGTAGAAAGCTTCTTACAATCAATTTCAGAGTCCAGATCAAACGTTAGGGTTCTAAGCAAGGCGTTGACTAGTCAACTCCGTCAAACAGGAGCCGGAAAAATCAATGACAAAATCTCAACACTACTCCAACCCTACGACGTCAAGCTCTCCCCACTCTCCAAAAACCCTAGAACCTTCCTCTACTATCTCGAGGCGTTACTGAACCGAGCCTTCTTCGAAGATTTCGAATCGGTCGGATTTGAAAAAAACTCTCCTAACCACATCCTCAACCCGTTAGACCGGTGCGAGTCAAACTACGCATCGTTCATGGTTCTCCGCGACTTGACTTGGGAGGAAGTGTTGAATAAAGGGACTAAGCATTTCAGTGAATCGTTCAGTCGATTTTGTGATCGGAAAATGAGCGAAGTGGTGACGATGTTGGGATGGAATAGAGCGTGGCGGGAGCCGTTGTTGCAAGCGTTCTTTGGCGCGTCAAAGAGTGTTTGGTTGGTTCATTTGCTGGCTAACTCGGTCCATCCGAGCATACCGGTTTTTAGAATTGAACCGGATTCGATATTTGACTCGGTTTATGTGGCTGATTTGGGTGCGGACCGGGTTAAGAAGCTGGTGCCAACGGTGGTTCGAGTCATGGTTGCGCCTGGGTTTTATGTGTTTGGGAATGTGGTTAAGTGTAAGGTTTTGTGTAGGTACGTGGCTGAACCGAATCAAGATGAGAATTTGTATCGGTCGGATTAGAATCAAAGTTAGGTCAATGGAATGTGAATGTCTGGATGTGCGGAGTTTTGTCAAACTTTTTGGGTTAAAGTAAAGAAGCTGACTCATTCTATGTTTTTGACTTTGTTTTGCGGTCGTCTTGACGTTTCAGGATCACGAACAAAAACATGATTCGGATAACAAGAGAACTCACAAAATACCATGATACAATATTTAAAATAAATATCAACCTTCAGGTTTCTTCGAGAGTATATATAGGATTGATGGAAACACATCATATCTTTTAATGAAATCACGTAATTTGTACATACATATAAAAATTAAATGGTGATGATGCATTCGAGTAAACCATCACGAATAGTATTTTAAACCTAAAAAAATAGGTTAATCGTATCTATTGACTTCAGTAATTCAAAAATCATATAAATGTAAATCTTTTAAAAATTATGCATGGGTTTGAAGAACTTAAAAGTGTAAAAATGTAGTATAAATTTGCCTATCAAACAAAAAATAAAGCTCGCAAAAACTCGAAATCGAACCGCTGAATAAACCAACCATCCGGATGGGCAAAATGGTAATTTGGCAGGTACCAACGGGCCACGTCGTCGCTCCGATGATTCTGATCGACGACCAGTTCTTAGCAAGAAAGAAAATTCCAAACACGGTGACGACTTTTTTTTTTTTTTTTTTTTTTTTTGTAATTTCTTATAAATATCGGAAATCAATCTAAACATCGAATTAAAAATCGGTTTTAAGTTTTCGATTTCAACGGTAATTTTTAAAATTTCATTTTACCAACACTTTTCGTTTCCCCTAAATTGAGTCTCGAATTTTCACTCTCGTCGAAAATCCTGTGCAGGCTTCGATCTGGCGTCGGTTGGATTTTTGGCAGAGATGGGTGGGACGGAGTGTGGCGAGGATTAGTGATCCCGATATGTTTATGTCGGATTCGGACGCGTCTTCTCATGCCGGGGAGTACAAGAATTTCAGGCACATCACTCGGGAAAGTAAAGTCTTCTGAAATTATTTTATATCAAAATATGGTGGTGGTGGTGGTGATGGAGTTCAGTTTTTTGTTGATTAGTTCAAAGGTTTTTAACATAGAGTTAGCAAGTGTTAACCTCGTGAACATTATTTGTCTTTGTCTGTTGTTGAGGGGTTTAGGCTAGTGTAGAACAAATTGGGATTAAAGCTCTAACTGTACATGAAGTCAGTGGATGAATTTTAGCAGATCTTATACACCTTCTTTGCTTTGTTGCAAGGCATATGTGTTTTTCAGGTAGCGTATCTCTAGAGATCTATTGGGTTCAGCCTTGGAAGGTTGCTCATGCTACATTTTACGGGGATTTGACCGCTTCTGAAACTATGGGTATGTTTATAACTTTATATGAGTTTTTTTTCTGATAGGAATTTGCCACCACTGTATTATTTACCAACAATGGAGGATGGTGCAACCCTCCCAGAGTCCATTTCGGCATGGCCAAGGCTGCTTTCATGAGAATTGCACAATGAAAGGCTGGCATTGTCCCCGTCAAGTACCACAGGGTTCCTTGCGGGAAGGCATGAGGATTGAAGTTCAGATTCGAAGGAAATGGTTACTGGCTATTGGTCCAAGTCATGTCGTACATGACCGGCGGACGAGACATATCAACCATGTATGTCAAAGGAACAAAGACCAATTGAATTAAAATGAGACACAACTGGGGTGGTGCATTTTCTTTAACTGTTAGAAATATATATATGATCAGGATGAACACAACACACAACATGTATCAGAAACTGGAAGTTTTCGAAACTTCCAACTCCACATAACAAGCAGTTAAACTCACATTTTTGCTCTGTGTATTATTCTTGAGGCACAACCATAGTATTAGGCTTTCAGCTGTAAGTTGCAGCATTCAGCTACGGCTGCGTCTCGTATCTGGTAATCCTATGAATAGATCAGTCTCAACGTCACAGTCATCCGATTGTTGAGGTAATGACTGATGCATTTTTTGCTGATATTCTGTAAATGGTTTTCCAAGTTCCAGTCCAGCCTGCGGACAATAATTAACAAAGTTAAAAACTACTACTAGTACAACAATGCGGTTTGTGATATCATACTCACAATAATCGAACAAGACACGAGTAGATAAGATTTCCACACCTCTTTGCGTAGTTTAATGTTCTGCTCAATCATTTCCTTTTCCTGAGCAAGAAATATATTGCGTAGTTTAATATTCAGCCATAAATGTTTCTAAAATTTTCCGATGAGCTTACCTCACGTTTCAGCTTTTGGATTTCCTCCAAGAAGAGCTCATTCTGGTAATATGTAAAAAAGTACCATCATAGTATCATAACAGATGAAATTGAAGGAATGTGAAAACAATATCGAACTTTCTCGTATTAATCAAAACAGAAAAAAAAATGGTTTTATGTAATGTAACGTGCCTTCCTTGCTCTGATTCGGCACAAGCTTTGTTCCAACTGTTCCTCAGTCTCGACCAAGTCACAGACTGAAAATGATTCCACATCTTCAGCCATTAACTGTCTGAAAACACCAGACCAAATCATATAAGCTAAGCTAGCATGAAAAAATGCGCCAACATGACCATAAACTCACATGTAGATTAATTAACTTCATAATGATGAAATAAACAATAATAATAATAATAAACTTCATAATGATGCTACGTCATTGACCTTAGAGCTGAAGTGAGCCTCTCAGCCTGCCTCTCCATGTCACAAATTTCATCTTCAAGATCCTGTACATTTAAAGTCACAAACATGATCAAAGGACATATGGATAAATGAAGACACAAAGTAGTAACATTGATTTGTCCAACCATGTCATCATCTTCCTGCTTTTCAGAGCTCCCCCCTTTCACTTGCCTGCTTTTCAAAACCATCTTTTCATAGCGTTGGATTGTTTTCATTATGCTGCATCACAAAACATTTACAAAAAAAAATTATGAAGATAGTTTTAATACGTTAAGTTAAGCATGTATGATAGTAGTACTAAATAGAAGAGAGATACTCATCAAATAACTGCATAATTTGGGGTACAGCTAAACTATCAAAATATGCATAACTTTGTCCGTAGTTGCGAACGATGAGGATAATGGATAAAAGTTCCCTTCCAAGGAAAATTTCCAGCTTGACCCTCTTTACAGTTTCTACAAGTAATTTGTTTGCACTAAGACAACAAGAAGATGATACGGGTAAAGTAATACTACTTAAGCTAGCCTAGTTCATATCTGAGTATTTCCTCTTCTGATTTTGCAGCCAATTGTTTAAATAGATTTCACGTAGCCATGCAGGAATACTTTAACCCTTTAATATTAGACTTTTGTGGATTAATGTTTCTATAGTTTGTATTTAATATTATGCGTTAAATATACACATGCTGTTTGAAACAAGAAAGAAAACCACCGTAACAAATAAGAAGCATGCACTGATGACCAAGCATAAGTGAAATCTCAATAGTCAATACCATTATTTTACAGTAAACCTTGATCCTAATTTCTAAACCACCATTGGACATGATCACCTATATTCTGGGTCCAGTTTACATTCGGAGGAAGAATCTGAGGCTAGCTAAAACATTATGCTGTGCAATATGGAGCTAGGCAGTTACTAACAAGCATCTTGCAGGTCTCGAGGAAGATATCATGTCCCTAAGTTTTACTATTCATGAACAGCTTTTGATTCGACAGTACAAAATCTTCAATAATCTCACAACGTCCTTAAATCATTAGCCACTGTTCAAACATTACACTAACTGATGCCCGACATATTTACATATTAATGGCCAAAAGCATACGAGGAACAGGAAAAATGGCACAACAAATCATTTCCGTCCATGTAAAAAAGAAAGAGTAACTAAAGAAAAAGTATATTTGCAGCCATGTTTAAAATTACCAAGTCTTAAATGGCACATAAACACAAAGAGGCAAGAGCAGAATCACATCAGTGTTAACTATCTCTCTAAAAAAACTAACAATCATCAATCAGTCAATCTAGAGGAACTCGATAACTAAACACATTTGTCCAAATATATCAAGACTTTACATAGACGATATATAAATTACCATGTTGTAATTCACATCCAGTATACATTCAAAGCAGGTTTCAAGATCAGTAAATAGCTAAAGAGACGAAAAAAGTGTAAATAAAATTGAGAGTCACAGATCAAATAAGTACCTGGAGGAGTTGGAGAACTCAAAAAGCTTCCCCCTTGTGGAGAAAACAATGAGTGCAACTTCAGCCTCACAAAGAACAGACAACTCAAAAGCCTTCTTAAGCAATCCATTTCTTCTTTTAGAGAAGGTCACTTGTCTACTTGTTGCGTTCTCTATCCTCTTCATCTCAGTCTTCCCCCTCACCATCTTCTCCACCAGATGAAAATTCCTGCAAAACAACAACAACAACAACTACCCACATCACCAAAACACTCAAACATCACAAATCCATCATAAAGTTCAAAACTTTTCAACACACACAAACTCATCTCACCAAATCTCCAATCCAACAGATCTAAATCTTATCTTCAACTAGCTTGAAGGAAGAACCCTAGAGTTACAAATCTTGTTAAAGATGAAAAATTTTGAGAGTTGAGAATAAAAGTATATATTAAAATGTGGCCAACTTGGAATCAAAAAGAGGAAACCTAATCTTTTTACTTTTTTGGGTGTACGAGATGAGCCAATAATTAACCCAAATACAGAAAGTTTATACCTTTGCCATCAGACTGACCGGAGAGTTCACGTATAACTATAGTTCCGTAATATTGGCTTCGACGCCGACACGTGTCGGCAGTCCAACTGGGTCGTTGTTGAAACACTGAACACTACTGTCGGTTGCCGGTTAATTTTAGGGCAGTTCGTCTCGCTGCTGACAGGTAGCACCGAGCATCCGTTGGGTGGATTTGTCAGTTTTGAAAGTTTGGGGCCGTTTTGTAAATATAATGAACTATGAGGGAAAGTGGGGCTCGTCCGTACGGTTTTGAACAGTGTGTTCGTACTGTGATGACCAATAGAAAGGTGACAGCATGGCAAAATTTATGGTTGTTTGCAGACCGGTCACGTGTCTTTTCTTGATAAAGGAGTCGATTTTGGGCCATGGGCGCATGTTCTATTTTAGGAGTACTCTATTTTTTGTTGGAATAGTTTTCGATGTTGATAATAAATTTATAAAATCATTTAATTTTGACAAATGTATAATATATTGAAATATAATATAAATTTTAACCCAATAAAACATACTAAATTCGTTTAATATGATATCGACTCCTTTAAAAAATATTGTTAAACTTTATACCATATATATTTAACTTGCAGCAAATAATCCCGGTTTTTTCATCAGAACTTTTGATTCGGTGCGATCGCTATAAAATTATGATTAACTTTAAGTATTCTTTTTTGCATTAGAATTTGATATATAAACTCAAAAAAATATAATTATACTGTAACGCTTGAATTTGGAATCTCATTTTCGCAAGCTAACCCTCCTTTTTTGAATCAGTCTGGTTTGTTTTATATGATTACAAATAAACTCCCAATAGTAAATAAATAATTACGAGGAAATAAATCATGTGCAGCAAACAGCAATTTGCAATCGCGTATCAATTTGATTATTTTTAGAAGATAAGACGTAGTTTTATTTATTTATTACAATTTCCCTAAAGAATGGAATTAGAGAACGTAGTCTGTAAATAAATGTATGTTAGGACTAATTTAAAAGTGATCATCGATCAAAATCGCTTTCAATAATTAATACACAAATAAATAAAAATAAAAATAAAATAGTAAATAAACAACAAGCAAACTAACAACTAAGTGTTAGATGCTCAAATAGATAGAGAAATAGAAATAGTTGAAAAGAGAAATAGAAATCTCTCACCCTTTCACAGATTGCACCGTAGTTGAGTAGAGAAATTATAATTGGGTTCAGCGTTATGGAATAAACGTAGAACATGATCAGTTATTCCAAACTCACAACTCAATCACTGGCAGATAACTATCCCGTACAACTAATTATCTGTCCGACAATTTCTGAAACTACGCTTCAAAGTCCCGCCACTCGTTCGTTGGCTGATCCAATTAATGAAAAAGTCCCGATTGTGATGGTTTAGTGTGCTCAAGTATCAATTGACAGTCTACAAATTCTATTGCATACCAAATCCACAAATTCTAAACAATAATTCCACGAAACGAACCAACGACGAATGGCAGAGAAAAACGACGGAGAAAGAGATTGCAAGTCTCCCAAATCGCCACCCTCTCACCCAACCGTCGCCTCCCTGATGCAGATCCAATTTTCCATCCCATTAGACGTAGTTTTGTTGAACAGTTAGTTTGCACACTAAAATAATAAATTATGATATATTTTTAGTTAATCAGTTGTTGGGGATCGAAACCTTAATTACGACCGATGTGACATATAAGCAGCTTCATCTACCAATTAATCTTTATACTAATTTTGAGTTTAAATTAATTAACCCCGAGGCGTGGGCAACCAGGCGCAGGCTGATGTCGTCGCTGACGTCCGAACGCGACTGGGGGTGAGTCGCATAAGGTTGAGACGGAAGCTTTACATCGGCTAATCTGTGTATAAAAGAACAGACGAGCGGTCATCAGTTATGCTTATGCGACGCATCATCCATGTGCATTCGGGGTTAGGGTTTAAAAAAGGAGGCTACGCCTAATTTCATTGTGGATTTTTTTAAAATTCAAGATGGACTTTTGAAACCCTAGTTTGTGGATATATTGATTTTTTTAACTCAAAATCTGAACTTATTTGCTCATAATTTAGTTGCTCACAGTTTATGTCTGATTGTATAAAAGCTGTGCCTTTGTATGATTCCTGTCTACGGTGTTTTTGTGCGTGTGGTTTGATGATTTATGTTGTTGCAGGCTGCTTGCGTCTTGCAGTTTGGATGTGATGCAGGTATTTATATCCCCTTAAGAGAAATAATGATTTTGATGCATACAAGTTGGCGGAGGAGTCCCTTATGAAGTATGTATTCGTGCAAACGAGACTCTTAAAGCTTATTTGTATTGCGTTATCGAATTTGAAATTTTCATCAATGTGCTATTGTGGTGCTTCAATTTCATGTTTTCTCACGTTAACAATGAGTATTTTGGCAGATTTGAGAAATCTGGACTTGATGTTACCGGTATCTAGCAGGAAGGGACTCGAGTACGCATAGTGAATGATGTGAGTTCGTGCAGTGAAGAAGTAAAAATGCAGTTCTTTGTTTCAGATTTCAACAGTTTTCTGGTTCAAAGCTATGTATCTCCACCTCTCCTTTTCAACAAAATCTGCATCCAGGAAATTGGAAACAAAAACCCAGACCCTATAAACATCAGCAAAATCAGTCAAGAATCCGATTACTGCGCTAACTACAGGCACACATGATTCACCTTGGCAAATCTTCTCCAGCACCCTCTCCCTCATTTCTTCTGATTTTTCTGTAAAACAAATCTGCTTCAGAGAGCCACAGATCAGAGAAATATTATTCCTGTCTGCTAGTTTCTGCACTAGAAATGGATTGATCTTTTCCCCTTTCCAGTCGAAAATGTTGAATGCCACTGATGGGCCTCTGTCGTACAGGATTTTTGGTCCATAGATTCTTACCAAGGGTAGTCTGTTCTGTGTGTTTGGATGTACAAGGCTCAGAAGTGCATTCACTAGCCAATTGACCAAGTGCCTTGTTCTGCTGCTGATCTGTATCAAGCCTAGTGTGTCTGCGTGGTCCAGTCCTCTAAACCCCACCTGGTGATCATTTGGGGTGAGGTTAGTGCTCTCTGTGTGACTGTAGTTTGTACAACTGTTGATTTCGTGAATATTGGTCTTCCCTGACTCTTCTTCTTTCTCTGATGCTGATTCATCTGCACTACCTGAATCTTCACGGACTTGTAATGATACGGAAATGGGGGATGTTAGGCTTATAATGCCTGAACTAGGAGCAGTTGACGAGTTTTTCAGAATGGGAGCACTGGTTTTCTTGACAAACAGGCATCCAAAACCCGATG
Organism: Echeveria elegans; assembly: GCA_035048345.1. NCBI lineage: Eukaryota > Viridiplantae > Streptophyta > Magnoliopsida > Saxifragales > Crassulaceae > Echeveria > Echeveria elegans. The sequence continues at coordinate 15,973 of JAWWMW010000941.1, forward strand.
AGTTGTCGCCAAAAACCTTGTAAGCTGAGCAAACCATGTAATCAGGCCTGAAAATCGACAGGCCTAATGTGTCCATATCCTTGGCTCCCAAAGCTGACGCGTCTAGCAAAACATGCCATCCATTTTCCTGTGCCAAGCTCATCCACTGGTAAGAATATCTCGTTCCAGTCATCCTGGATTGCAGTGGGAAAACTTGTAATCCTCTCTTCCTCCACTTTTTCCGCAACACAATTTTCCTGAACTTTGCTGACATGATTCTCAAACAAGGCCATGAGAACTCAGCTGATTTGATCTTTGCACCTCCCTTGACGGAGCTCTCAATCATCATCTCAACTGCTTCATACTTACAATCATATGCAGTCAAGAGTGTTCGGTAAGTGTGAAAAGGGTAACATTCCGCTAACATCTTGAAAGCTGATGAATGATTGACAGTGAAAACCATAGAGTATTCACTTTCAGACACATTCAGGTGCTTCATGATTCTGTTTCTGACCTTGTACTCAGTTTCTGACTCCCGGCCACCGTAAAGTATGAGTGAACTCAGATTCACACACTTGTAAGAAACTTCAAAGGATGGAAAAGAGGATGACAATGGACTAGAAGACATGGAGGAGGGATTTGGGTTGTCCTGATTACATTCTTTAATTTGGCGGTATGAAAACAACCCATGACCAATATAATCCATACACACCTGATGCCTCTCAGAGAGATGGTAATACTCTCTGGCTCTAATCTCATCAGCTTGGCTGGTTTCCGAGTACTGCGGAAAGACTTTCAAGAAACTGGCAAAAGAAATCTCCATGGAAGGGATCGACTCATGGTTAGTGAACTCAGTGTTGGGATACAGAGTTGAAGCTATTGCATCATACCAATAAGAGGAGAACACCCAGCCTGTCCGGTTAGGAGTTGAGGTCTCTGGGGCCAGAAGTGAAGTTGGGAAGCATCCGCGACACGGACTGGCTTCCACTGCTTTTGTAATGCAAGGTGAATTCATTCTCCTTGCTCTACAATTTGTTTGTTTGGTTTCTTATACTTCCTTCCCCTGTTTTCCTCTGTTCTGATCCAACCAATCTTTGTTTTGCCTGTTTGTTTTCTTGCTCTGCGAAGGGATATCAGTCAAAGTCTGTGTCAAGCACCTCCGATAAAAAAAAGCGACAAAACTTCATAGTTTCCAAACATCAATAAGTGTTTCTAGTTTCTACCTTACCATTCTGGTGACAGAGATGGCATCAGAGAAGCTATGTGTTCACCTTGGGGAATGCAAGAAACTACAGGTATCCTCACGCCGAGGGCTCTAGTTTTGTATATGGAGAAGACCACAGGTTCTTAAATGCAAGTTGTGGCCATCGATCATGTTACCAAAAAACAAATCACAGACTGCTTGGATGAACTGATGATGAATGGTGGTCCAAAGCTTTTTGTAGTGGCATCATGGACTTTTCAGAGTAAAGATGTTTCCCTTCTTTTTTTGAAATTTAGATACACAGTCTTTGGCGAATGCTTCAACAGATAGTGTTGGGTTTATTCATTCATGCCGTTGTTGCTGATGTTGAAATGCTAATCCATGAAAGGTGTGAATGAGGAGAAAGTTACATACGCAAGAGGCCAAACCCTGGTAGGGAAAAGGAGCTTCCCTAACTCAGTGGCTGGCATGGCACTTGCCATGCTACTGCAGGCCGATGTGTCTTATTGACGAACTTTTTTTTCCTATGAAATTAAGCATTCATATTGGGCTCGGTCAGGTTATTCTATCTGCAGTAGAAATGACTTCATTTTCTCCGGAGAAGGAACAAATGGGTGGCTTATTTGTAATACCCTTATCTGTAAGTAACAAGGTATACCTTACGAAATAAGGCAGTAACGACCAGATTATTCGAAAGAGAAATGGTGAAGGATGATATACGTAATGTCAAGATAGCAGTGGCACGAAGGTTATTGTGTAGATTAACACTTGTGACGAATTTAATGTGAGTATCATAAGTCTGCCAGTTCGGAAGATTGCAAAACAAAGAAAATGGGCTTGTACTTTGCTGGGAAAAACATCTTACATACACCAGCAACATTCATGAAGAAATCAAGCAAGGTATATTTCATAAGGGTTTACCTTTTCACTGGCCAAACAAGTCTCCATTGTTGAATAATGTATCAGTCATTAGGCTGAAATAGTCGCAGGGCAACTCTCCTTTGGCAGGACATTCAAAGTGTGAGCGGTTACATCCTCTGATCCATCCCGAATGCCTGCCAAATGGAGAGTAGCCCTACAACTATTCATCCCACATTTCACAAACCCCTTCGAGTATTCTAATCTTACTCTTATGCTCCTATGCTTAAATATCCTTTAAATGCTAGGACAGTGTCCGGCATATGAGTCGTCCGCCAAGGGAATAAGCCATTAGCATATGCTGCAACTAGCAACAGAGCAGGTTATATACCCTTGGATGATATATTTCCTGATTTCCTACCCTTTTTTCTATCAGTCTATGATCCGATATCTAATTATTCATCTCTTTGCCTCGCTATTTTCAGCACTGGAGAATAAGTGCAGCACTGGATGGTGTGGGGTAAATATGCTCTCTCATCTTTTCAAGAAATATGGCACTGCGAAGGTGGCTTCAGAAAAGGGTTTCACAGGTATATCCTCAGTAATATCCTCTTACATGACGTTGATCCTTTACTACTCATTCTTGTAGAATATATTCGTGCAACTTAAATGAAGAAAAGCCTTTCTTGTCATCGTGTATATAGACCTCTGCTCATGCCTTGGTTTTAGTCTTCTCAGTTCTTATACAGCTTAATGTGAGTTTAACACTAATCCATAGGGTTAATTGGGAACTAGAAGAAGTATTAGTCATGTCTGAACTGGACTGGTGTCTGTTCCCAAAATTTTATTACTTGGGAAACAAGAATATTTGCAACTTAGAAACAAACTCATAATCCAGAAGACACTTGATCTGAATCTCTATGAGGTTTCCGGATAAGAACGGAGCAATTTAGAAATATGTCCTAATTGCACATATCCTAAACCTGACAATTTTTCCATTTAGGAAATCACAACACTATAAATATACTCATATCCACATGCATTCTGAAAATAATTACAACTACTGATTAGCAAAAGTTTCTTGGCGTAGCAGTTCTGCAATTGCAAAAGAAAGAAGTAAGATGATGAAGAGGGGATGCATGCCTGTGCTTGTAGGATCAGAAGAAGAAGGCTTTCAACGCATAGTGATACCCATATCACACTTAAGCCACCCTTTCATGAAGGAGTTACTCGAGAGGACTCAAAAGGCTTACGGACACCAAAGTCAGACTAGAGGGCCACTGAAGCTGCACTGCTCGACGAACGACTTCGTGCTTATGTTAATGCAAATCGCGAAGGAGAGCAAGATTCAAGCGGGTCATGGACGGCATATACTACCTTTTTCTTACTCGATGCTGCCGGTAATTAGTTCTAGTTTGTTTGGTTTTTCATACAGTTGAGTCTTGGATGCATATTAGCATTTTATTACATTGAACGATACTTGTTTAGTATAGTTGAACACAATGTCAATTTGCAGAATGTCAAGACATGTTATTTTTATGATTAATGTGTAGTTTAAATTCTCACTGTGTTGGCGATATACGAAACAGGTTCAGTTCACTAGTTTCCACCTTTACGATTGCTTTGATAGATTCTTATGTGACTACATGATTTAAGTAAACATATGAAAGTTGGAGAGCGAAGGCGATTTTCGGGGACTGGCGATTTTCTCTGTCGTTCTCTCCGCCGGCCGTTCTGGCCTTATGGATTGACCGAATCCTGTAACCGTTCCCACCGCATACCATTTAGATCATCACGGACGGCCGCCTTTGTTGGAGAAAATAGAGTTGCCGGAGTTCCTCAAGGGTTTGCTGGCTGCTGCTGTTGCTTTTCCATTCCTTGAACCAGAGAGGTTGCGTGTGTGACCCGTGACATTACCCAACATCGCCTATTCGACCCATCGAGATCTTCCCACGCTCGCCATAATCAATTCGCATCTGGACCAATTTCCATCAAGTCTTCAAATGTTACAATATCAACAACGATGGTTCTGTTAGGTCTAGGCAAGGATTGCTCTTTGAAGGTGGGTTGGGATTTGGTAGGTTGGAGGAGTCCGGGCTGAGACGGTCGGGTGGCGACAAGATGTAACGTGAGGCGTCGGTTGGGGATGGGTTACACGGTTTGGACCAAGGTCGTGATTCGATTTGTACTACTTGGAATAACGCGGTCTTCTGTTCCACGTTACTCCCTTATCGTGGAACACAGCTAGTAACTTTTCTCTCATCATCTACGGCGCAAGTATATAGTGAGAGCAATGTTGTGAAAACCGAATCGATGACCGACTCGATAAGGTCATGGGGTCACGGGTTTATGGGTTCAACCGGGTCGAACCGGGGATCGATGCATGAGTCAATTCGAAATTTTAAATATTTTTAAATAATTATAATATATTTTTATATACACCTATATTTAAAAC
>JAWWMW010000941.1:25648-41572 GCA_035048345.1 Echeveria elegans
ACTTAACAAACCGTAGCTACTGGCTACGGTTTGTTAACACGTAAATCCCGTATTTACGTGTTAACTATGGTTAATTAGGAAACCGTAGCTGCTGGCTACGGTTTCATTAAAAACAGGGCAAATCCGAAACTCAAACATAACAAACCGTAAAACTGAAACTGAAACTCGAAACTAGGGCAAAATTAATTTTTTTTCCCCAAATCACTACCAATCATCCAAAGTTCAAGAAAGTTAAAATCTTTACCCTCCTAAAATCTTCCCCATTCAAACAAACAACCGTATGAACTTCTTCTTCCCCTTAACCGCCATCACCGCAACGCCATTCCCACTAAACCCAACCACAATGTCCTCCTGATCCTCCCTCAACAAACTCGGAATCTCAATCCTCGGCGGTCGCTTCCTCTTAAACGAACAGCAGCTCTACACATCCGGCATCGACGCTACTGAAACTGACGAAGCTTCATTCATTGCCGGTAATGTAGTTAGCAGATCTGTGAAAGAGGGAGTGTAACGGTCAAAAACGGGAGCTTGAAAGAACTTGGAAGATAAAAGGTTTGATCTTTCGTCGTTTTTCGTTGTTCCAAGATTCGGAGCCGTCGGAAATTAATTTACCAAATCATGTGTGAAAGTTTGACTAATTTCGTATACATGATTCGCTCGGTTCAATTAGGATGAATCATAACGCTTTCGGTTCAATTCTCAGTCCACCAGTCTCTCTCCCTTCCCATCAAACCCTCACCAATTCTAGCGGTCTCATCTCAATTCTCAGATATCTTTTCTTATTCGCTAACCCTAATCCTGAAGCGACCCACTTCGTGAAAAGTTGTTCCGGTGAAGATAGTGGAAGAAAGATGTTTGCTTTCGCTTCTCAGAGGCATTGAGTTGAGCATATGAAATATGTGACAGTGATGCAATTTTACTGTAAAGATCAGTCCTTTTGTGTTTTATTTGTGGATATGTAGTTTTTGTTTAGGTCTATGAAAATGTCTGCTGGGATATGTGTAGTTTAATGTAATCGTTGGATTAGCCTTAGCTAGTGCGGCTTACAATAGATTTTGATATTGAATTGGTAATTTCACTACTGTTGCAAGTTTTTTTTTCGAGTTGGAGTTGATCAAAGTTTGAAGTCTTTTGTTAATTGAGATATTGATTGTAGAATGTTGATTAAAAATGTGAAAGATCACCCACCAGCAAGAGAGTAAGCGTGATCAATTACCTGTCCTTGTTGATGGATGCTTCTGTGAGTAGCGTGAAGCTTTCGTGATACAAAGATAAGGTCTTTGGCACCTTGTAGTTTTATATAAATGTCAACGCTAACATGTTTTAGATCCTAGCTTCGCGGTACAGTCAGCCCCATTATTACATCATTCGAAATAACAGATATTTCATTATAACAGTCTTTTGAATTTATACCGTTTCAAATTTTACCTTATAAAAATTCTCGTTATAACAGTCTCTGCCTATTTTTATATAACATTCTATCCATTTTTCCTAAACATTTTGGGATGTTATAGAGAGGGTAACTGTATTAATGTGCAGTTACTATACCGTTCCCCGTTTTTAACTCAGAAGGCCTGGAACACCACTTCAACTTCAGTTTGAAACTGATTTATTCATCATGAATCAAGTTTGCAGTCCTCTGCACCAAATGTCATCTTCGAGGTTGTCGAGGGGTTCCACCAAGTCGAATGTGCTAGTAAGAGTTGTGGTTTAGTCGCACAAGGGACTCACTCAACAACCCTCATCATAAGTAATTATTTTTTAATACATGAAAACAGTTAGTACTTCACCATCACCTCAACCACCCATTCCATAATCGTTTTCTAAAAATATATGAATTTTGTTGACTAAAATAAAAATTATTTCGAAACCTTTCATCTACCAGATGGAGATGCACTAACACTACCCGTTGAACATTTCATGAACGACCTCCAAATCAAAAAAAAAAATTATATTTTTGTAATTTGTCATTCAAATTTTGTTATGCATTGAAAATGGAATAAAAATCATACGCATATTTCAAGCAATGAAATAAATATATTCCTTAAATTAAATTCAACAACTGTGATTTCCCAAGGCACGACTGGTTACATGTTGACAACATCGTCACCTCGTTCATCAGCGCAAAAGGCAACTTCAGAAAGGAATAAGTAAAGGGTACCTATAAGGAAATCTGATCAGGTAATGAGGTCAAGCCACTTTTCCAGATTTTTAAGTTTCTATGTTTCATGTTAAATGCACCACAGGTCCAGTACTGTGCTTCTAATAAGTTCTGATTCTTGTTAGACTGTTTCTGGTTAAGACATGGTAAAAGTTGGCGTCAGGTTAGTGTTTTTTGTTGCGTGTTTGCTCTTGAGTTTTTTTTGGTGCAGGAAAATTAATCAGATTGCACTGCAGATCGATCTTTAGAAAGCCAGAGGAATGCGTGAAGATTGTTACAAGTGTATTCGTTGGCGTAGTCTTTGGAATTTTTATTGGGTTATCTCTTCCAAATAAGGTACTTGTTTTGTTAATGTGTTAAGGGAATTGCTGGTGTAGAGTTTGAAATTGTCATTGAAAGTTTTCTTGATTTTCAGCAGTGTATTCTCATTGGAACTACCAGTATAAGAAATTCTCAGAATCCTGAGAGCACAAATTGCACTGTGATTGCGGAAGAAACACAAGTTGATTGCTCGTTATGTATTTTCGAAGATCGTAAAAGCAACACTTCGAATGATAACACGACTGATCCTCTGAAGGTATTCTCAGAGGATTTACTGCTTAGAAATCCAAGAATATTAGGAGTTGTAATCAATTTAATTTTTTTTTATCACATTTACATGTGGCAGATTTGGGTTCCTTCAAATCCTCAAGGAGCGGAAAGATTACCACCGGCCATCGTGGAATCAGAATCTGATTTTTACCTACGCAGGTTGTGGGGGATCCCAAGTGAGGTCTGACTCAGGTCGTCTGTTTTAAGTTCCTCATTGGTTCACATTTAAGCAGCATCTGAAAACTGAGCTTCACTCTTTGTTCAGGACTTGAAAATCAAGCCTAAGTACTTAGTGACCTTCACTGTGGGTTATGACCAGAAGAACAATATCGACGCAGCTGTTAAAAAGGTCAGGTTAAATATTTTCCGACCCCTTATTGTCATTATTCAGTTATGAGTTTGCATAACTCAGAAGTCAGAACTGATTTCATTCTGCAGTTCTCAGATGACTTTCAAATCCTTCTCTTTCATTACGATGGCCGCACCACCGAATGGGATGAGTTTGAATGGTCGAAAAATGCCATTCATATAAGTGCAAAAAAACAAACAAAATGGTAAAACTTAGTGGCTACTTCACTGCCATCAAATTGAATATGCTCTGAATGAAAGAAATGCGACTTTAGGTGGTTTGCAAAGAGATTCCTGCACCCGGACGTAGTTGCAGCTTATGATTATATATTTATATGGGACGAAGACTTGGGCCTCGAGCACTTCCATGGTGAAGAGTTAGTACCATTTTAATCATTGACAAATATGTTTCATCACCTATTTATCAGTCGAGGACATAAGCCTATCTTTTCAATTTCTTGGCTTTCAGATACATAAAGCTAGTCAGGAAGCATGACTTGGAGATATCGCAGCCTGGTGTGGAACCTGTTCCAGGGTCATGGTTGGTCTGGAAACATACATTAAGGCGAAATGACACTGAAGTTCATATGTAAGGAAAGCTGAAGAATATTCTGTACACCGAGCTTTCAAGAGTACGTTTTGCTGAATGTTGTATTCTGATTCACTGGCAGAACGAGCGAAGGCACGGAATGGCAGTGGCAGTGTCAAGGTGTTCATATGCCTCCATGCGCAGCGTATAAATACTAAACTGTTATATCTGACATATAGCTAATCAAGTCTCATCTTTGAATCCTAATTTTTGTTCATTTTTGGACCGGTAGATTCGTTGAGATTATGGCTCCAGTTTTTTCAAGAGAAGCATGGCGCTGTGTCTGGTACATGATTCAGGTACAAAGATCATGAACAGCTGAGTTTTAAGTTACTGACAACTTATCAGCGACTGATTTATATTCTCTCGTGCTAAATTGCAGAACGACTTGGTGCACGGATGGGGTCTAGACTTTGCTATGAGACAATGCATCGAAGTCAGTGACCATATTTTTTCTAGCACTTCACTTTTCTTGAATTAATAGTCTCTTTAACTAACTCGTCCTGGATACTGACAAATTTCTTCAAACAGCCCGCTCATGAGAAGATTGGCGTGGTTGATGCTCAGTGGATCATTCATCAGGCCATCCCTTCCCTCGGCAACGGCAACCACCAGGTTACAAAAAAAAAACAAAAAAAAAACACACACACAGACAGACACAAATGTACTATTAACTTGGAATGACCAAAATTTCTGAACTGGTGGTTATTTCAGTTTCAGGGTCAACAACAAGTCGAAGGAAATGGACCAGTGGAAGCGGTATATTCCTGTTTCACCTAAAGTTCCCAAAATCCGTTGTGTGCCTAAATTTTACATTCTGAAAAATATTATAACATGGAAATTAATTATTCTGTGCAAACCAGGTTAAGGAACGATGTCACAGCGAGTTAAAGACATTTCGGAAAAGATTCGAGGATGCAAAAAATGCTTATTACAAGTCCAAAGAATAAGGTGATCCAGTAACTGGAAAACCATTAAAATTTAAAGACAAGAACGCTCAGAGGAATCTCTTGGCCATGACTGCAGATCACTTGATGTAACCATAGTGCATACAATTCAAGGCTTAACACATACAAAATATTCTTCCAGCCCCGGAAATATTATGAAAATAAATTACCCTCCGGCCAGTTTGTATACTTGTAGTGCACTTACAGTAGAGCTTCTTACCCTTCCATCAAGGCATAAAAGTAAAACATTCATAAACTGTATTTTGTCTATTGTGAATTCAGCAGGTTAAATTGGACTACAGATTCATACAATGTGAGAAAAATGTACAATCTCAGCGATTCGAAATGCTCTTGCATTTACGAAAACTAAGTGGTGCATTGCTGTTTTCATCATTTAAAATTAAACTAGACATCAATTATTCCATTGAAATCAATACATAAATCATATAAAAAATGTGTAACACAGAACTCTAGTCCTTTGTTTTCAAGGGTTAGGCGAAAAGAAACATTTTACTTATAATGGAGAATGATGTTCTTCCCTTGAACATATCTTCAGGTTGATCCTTTTCAGACCCTGAGTAATTGGTGCTTGGTAGCACACATCATATTCTAGAGGACTTGAAACCAATGTTAGGCCGGCTAAAATAATAATGAAAAAATGTTGCCACCTCAGAAGAACTGCATAGAACATTCTAGCTAGATTCTATGATCAGAATTTGAGTAGTTACAAGGTTCTTTTAACCATAAATATCAACAGAGCGAGTGAGCGAGCGAGCTAATGTTACATGTAAATGAAATGGAACATATAAGAGCCCTTAATTACACGAGAACCTGATTTGTTGTCTTTTTATATGCTGAAAGTTTAGCCAAACCTGCAAACAAATAATATTTTGATTTTTGAGGGAACACAAATTTAATAACTGAAATTAATATAAAGTTACATCACTAAACGATCCCGGTTGATCTTAATCGCACTATGCTTCTTGGCCATTTTTATAAACAGAGTCAAAAATATTTTATAACACATTTCAACTTCTGATGATGATTGATGATGATGTTCTTTTATTATGTAAAACAAGCAAAAGTATGATCTTTATTATGACTGAGTATGTCCCTTAATCATGTTATGAAAGATTGACAGGTTTAATGGTTGACAAAAGCTAGCACACATCAATGCATTTATATTATCTTTAACAATTAGCATCTTGGTAGATCTTTAGGCACTTCCAGATCGACCTGATTTTGATGCGGGAAGAAAAAACCAGACTTCGATGCATTTATATATATAATTACTAGGGTTTGGTTTTAATTAGTGTGAGTCATTTCCATAGGTGTAAGCGTGTCTTTAACTTTGATTAATTAAACTTATCTTGGTGCAGTTGACTTGAAGTAGTGTGTTTGATCTCCAAAGATCAGCCAGAATAGGTGCTATTCAGATTTTATGCTCACCATCATTCTGTCGTTCATTATCATCAAACCCTACTCGATTCAAAAGAAATGCATGCATGCCCTTTTAGCATAAGTCTAACATTATGGAATTCAGTATATTGATGACTTAGCTATTCAAATAATAGTATAACGATAAAGAGAGTTATTCTCTGATCTTCCGAATTCCTCATTTCTCGGTCTAAATTAAACTTTAATATGCACCCAAACTCCTTATAAAATGGCATCAAAAGCCCTAATCCTTTATAACTTAATTAGAAAGACATGAACAACACCTTCAAGTGCATATTAACAATTCTGAAGTGTAAGCTGAGCTCTAGTTCTGCTTGGTCTCAACTTCCCCGAGGCATCTGTAAGAAGCCATCGAATTCCATGTAAGTACAGTACGCATGTATATCTTTCAACATTTACTTGTGTCATTTAAACTGCAGTGCAGTTTAGGTGTGCAAAGAGAAGTACTGTACTAAGGCATCATACATATAAGTGAATGGGAAAGTTCAAATTGTTTCGAGATATCGTCGCATATAAGTGTCTCACATTGCTAAAAAATGATGAAGAAGAAGCAAAGAAGACAACTTAAATTGATCGAATTCTAATATATCATGGCAGTTCTTAACAAATTATTTTTTTTGTAATTTTTTAATAATCAACTGAGAAAGAAAAAAACGTTTTTAGTGGCAAAAGAGAATACTTATTTTCCTTAAGAGGAATACTCAATTTGGAATCTCTCAGTACTAGCTCCTTTATCTTCACACACATCATCTACAACACTGCTAACAAAGACCATCTAACATTATTCAGTCACAATAACCGACACAAAATTTGATGGAGGAGGTACCGATGTCTTACACAGATCCCGCGGCAACAGAGGATGCAGTGGAGTTCCCAAGAAGTGCTCTTATGACGCCGGAGAACATGATGCTGCCTTATGACTATCAAAGTTTCATCTCTTCTGAGCTCTTCCGCCACATCTGTCTTGCATCAAGTGGTACTCAGTTTGTGAGCTCTTCTTCATCATCTATGCTGTTAGATTCAGAAGAAAATTCTTCAGATGTTGTTGTTTTAACGGATGGTACAAGTGATGTTCATTATCAAGTTGAAACTGATGATTCCATTCAAGAGAGAGATGAAATGGGCATGTTAATGATAAAGGGCAAGATCATGGATCATCCGCTCTTTCCGCGGATGCTTCGAGCTTATGCTGAATGTCAGAAGGTATATATGTCAATTCTAACACTCACTCAAACTATTCCCTTCCTAGTAAATTAGGGTTTCTATATTATTCTCAAAATTAGGGTTCGTAGATATTGCACAAATATATAGTAATAACGTTTTGTGTGTGTGTTAGTCACATATCCCAACTACGAACTACTTATACGAGGTGCATATGCATATCCAGTCTAGATCTCAGCTATTCTAATTAAAAACCTATAAATTATGTCTTGTTTTCATGATCAAGTTTGCTGGAGATGAGCAGAGGGAGACGGGTTTATCTGAAGATTGGGAGCTATGGAATGATTATGATATGTTCTCAGTCCAAGGTTCTAACCCGGAGCTAGATCAGTTCATGGTGATCTCTCTCTTCATTTCTCATATGTTAGACTTATACATGTGTTTAGGTTTACAACTGTAGCCAGAATAATTGAGGTCTGTCAAACAATAATTAACCTGCTAATTGATATGTGCTCAGCAAACATACTGTGGTATACTGGAGAAGCACAATGAGGATCTATGCAACACATTTAGGGGCGTTACCTCGTTTTTACATGGCATGGAAATGCAACTCGCAGATATATGCGGCGATCTTTCAACAACATCACTCTCTGGTAAGTATGGGTGTGCGTTTTTAGTGAGGGCACACATGCAATAACTGATATAAAAAATTGAAGTAAATGATCAGCAATTTAAATCGAATTCATAGACTGAACTTCCGATAAAGACGCTCCTTTTATTGGGGCAGTATCATATTCCACACAAATATTAATTCACTCTTACCAAACTATTTATCAAACTATTCAGGAGCATGCAGTTGCAGAAACCTTGAATGGAATGTTAGGCATCATTTAGTTTCCTATAGAATATAAACATCTGTAAGGCACCTGAACACAACATTACAAAGAAAAATATATATAATATGTTGGCCTCGCCTGAAGTCTTGGGCACCATCCTTTAGAAAATTTAGTAAAAGAGTACAGGTTGACCTGAACTGAATGTTTGAAAAAACAGGAATAATGCAACATACAATAGTCAACAAACATTCAATTTCGGTCCAAATCTGAATAGTAAACACACAAATAAATTGAAGTTGATTTTGGCAGCAACACAAACATGTAGTACATACCAACATCACAACTTATAATTAAATTAACAAAAAATTAATTGAAACGAATGAATGGATAATTAATTAAAGAAAAGAGATATGAAACCGTAATTATGGTTGAGACTTGCTCGCCAATTTCATTAAGTTTTATTGTCCCGTTTGACACTCGGTTCTTCATTGGCAATCGATCTCCCATGATAAAATCATACATTCAGTCACCCGCATCGAAGTGAAGAAGGCGAAAGATACGCTGCCTTTGCTATCACCCAAAACTCACACGAATTCAAACTCTCACAAAAAGAAGAAGAGGATTGTTGTTCGTTGTCGTGATTTTTCTCTTATTTATAGATTTAAACCGACATACTTCCACAATCGTTCAAACCATTCCCATGAAACTAGGCACGTCGCGTTTCCTCAGAATGAAACAACTCCATGCTTACTCCGTCGTGCACAAATGAACGTGATGAGAAGATAAAAGTTCTTTTAAGTCAATATTTATCTCTTAAACAAAACTATATTTTTTTGTTCCAAATCATGCCAAAACCCAACTCAAGTTTTGGGTTAGTGGATATTTAATTATTTGTGGAAAAACAAAGTCATTTATAACTTTAACCATCTTTTGTTGGCACACAACTTTTCAACGACACTGAAGGCACTCTCTGAGTTAGCACCTTTATATGATTTTTCACTTAAAGTAGGTAAGGATGTTGAGGAGGCAGTAATTCCATCACCTGAAGATCAAAAGCAACCAGTCACTGGTACTGAGAATGATCAGGCATCGGCTATAACAGATTTAAAAATTAAGCTGTTAAGTAAGTATGGGTGTGAGCATCTTAAGGATCTGAGGATAGAGTTCTCAAAGAGGACCAAGAAGAAGAAGGGGAAGTTGCCAGGCCAGGCACGGCAAGTTCTGGTTAATTGGTGGCGGTCTCACCATAGCTGGCCATATCCTACGGCAAGTCTACCAAAAACCATATACACACTTATCAAACATTTTGAACAATACAAATGTAATTTTGAACTGCAACTGATATAACTTGTTGTTTGTGCTGTTTGATGTAAAGGAAGCTGACAAGGTGGAGCTGACCAGGATGACTGGGTTACTCCCCAAACAAATCAACAACTGGTTCATAAACCAAAGGAAGCGACATTGGAAAACTTCAGCCGAGAGCCTTCTGTATTCGTGGGTTGATAACAATCTGTCCGCCGGAAGAGAACTTCATTTTCCTAATGAAGAATTTGATGCTGCTTAGACAATACAATATATTTGCAGGAAGAGTGCGGCTTTTCGGAGATGATGCAGTTCGATGAAAATTGTATTATATATAAATGTATATGTACGAGTCTCTTCTAATGCTTGTGTTTTCCTACCCTGAGCTGTTTTCTGTGCACTACAAAACAGACACATGTTAACTCGAGTAAATAAAGAGCCTTAGATTACTCGATCACCTCGGGTTGACAGAGCTTTCACTCATAGGAGGAGATCGATGAGTTGGGTCAATATCAGAGTGATATTGCTTAAACGTTTCTTCATTTAATAAAAGGAGGAGATATATCTTGTTGCATGGATCGGCTTGTCTGCCTTTCTTAACATTTCCAACGCCTTAGACTTCGATGGCCACACTCACCTTTTGATTGCACAAAAAGTCCAATAATGTGTATCACTCTTGCGGGTTACTCTGTATCAATTTTTGCTTATGGGATCCTCCATCATCTTCTGTTGAAAACATTTCCAGGTCTGATCAATGGATTCAGATTGTAACTGTAACATCAAACTTTCAGCGGGTTAGGATTATCTATATATATAAAAGAATTCAATCCACCATCATACATATAGCGACGGAAATTTTCGTTGCTAAAACTACTAATTTTTCGTTGCTAAAAATAGTTGGAGAATAAGACAAAAATAATAAGACAACAAGAATAAGACAAAAAATTAAAAATTAATAAAAAATCATAGGTATAAATTTAAATTTTAAAATTGTGTTAAATACATTGGTAAATTTGAAGAGAATCGAATGAAGCCATCAGAATAAAAATACCCTAAAAAGTAAAAAAATAAACGTTGGGAACAATATGAAGAATCGAATAGAAATATAAATAAAAACGTATGTTCATGTCACAATCCCGTCGTTCTGACGGGCTCACCTCTAGTCTCATATATATGATATCCCATGTCAGCTCATTCCTCCTATGCAAATCTGTTCATGTCTGTAGGCTGTAGCTTAGTTCAGAAACTTCAAGTATACAGTTTTTCAAGTATAATTCTATGATTGGGCCTGTATAATTGTTGTTGGGCCAGTATAATTGTTAAGGCCCAAATTCATTTTCAAACTTGAGTTGCGTGAGAGTGAAACTAATAAGTGGTTAATGAGTTAGCGTGGAAATTACGTATGATATTTAAGCAGCCAACAGTCCTCGGAGTTCTCAATATATACACATCAACCCCTAAAGATTTGCAGAAGTCAAAAGTAGAAACTACTGGGAAAATGCGTTAGGGCTTCTGGTGCGATCGGGGATTCTCTTCTTCACCGACGACGCGCTCCATCGACTTCTAATCGCCGCCGGTACTGATTTATATAATTTTTCCTTCTCAAATAGTGATAATAATCATGAAAGTCTTGGTTTTCAATACGTAACTGGCTGTCGAAAATGAGTTGGAATTTATAAATGTAGATTTTAATAATGTGATTGTTTTAGTCATTTGTACATTGCATGCTAACTTTGAGGTTTGATATGGTATTCGTCTGAGTCAGCATTGTGCATCTTTCTTTTGTTCTGTTTCTCTCGTCTGTTTTTCATTTGTTAGAGCAATTGGGTCAGAAATGTTGCTCCCAAATTGAAGAGGCTTCGATTGGTCTGCTACACATTCCGCTTGCATATGTTTTCGTTTGACGGTGCATGATGTGGCCTTTTTCCCTTCAAACTGACAATTCTATGATATTGGTTTGCTAAACATTTTGATTGGGTTTTTTTTTTTCATTTGGTAGTCCATTGTTTGTTTCGAACAAACTGGAAATGTCATAATATTAAACTCTGTTTATTTTTCCATTTTCATCTGTTAGAATGTCGCTCCCACATTGAGAAGGCTAATATTGGTCTGTTACACATTCCACTTGCAGATATTTTCGCTTGACGGTGCCTGCTGTGACCCATGTTCCTGTCAAACTGAAAAGAAAAAAAAACTGAATTTGGTTTGGTAAAAATTCTGATTTTTTTTTTCATTTTGTTGTCCATTGCGCAATTGTTGAACAAATTGGAAATGTCTTTGTAGATGACAATCATACTCTATTCGTGTAGTTTCATTCGTAAGTGCACTTGGGCAACCATTGTTCTTCTTCAATATTTACATATCACTGCAAATTTTCACTCAGATTTTCTGTGATTTTTCACTTTGTGTTGACGGTTTTCATTAATATTTCATCTGATGTATTGCGAGTTAGTAAGAACTTTTCATCTTGTTGTCGCTTTTTTTTCTAATATCAGTTCTTGCATTGTAATATTATGTCAGTTATGATGGTTATTAAGGTTTTGGAGTCTCTTGCTAAATACTCAATATTGAGGAAACCTCATCTTTGGTTGTGATTTTAATTGGTTAAGTCGTGAAGATGATACGATACTGTGAATTTTGATTTGGACGCGGTTATATGCTTGTTCTCCTCAGGCAACTTGTTCCGTATCGACTTGGACAATGTTGCTGTTTGTTTCCTTCATTAACATCATCTTTCTTGGAGTTTCATGATCCACTGAGGTTAAAAGATTTGACATCAAACTTTACCAATGTCTTCACCTATTTTGTAAGGTTAGTAATTCAAAGACTTATGAATCAGATATCAAAATGCAGGATGAATGCCATACATCTCTTAATTTTTAGCTGCATCATTTGTTCGAGGTTTCACATAAATATGCAGGAACAGTTTGAGCCGTTGTGTGTGTTATCTTATACACTATATTTTGATTTAATGGCTCTGATTCCATGTGATGGTGCATGTGGAGTATTAACAATTATCTTACTACCAAACTTGTTCACAGCCCTCTTCAACTTTTATTTGCTCATCTTTACGATGAAGCTTTGCCTGGTGATACATATTCGTCTAGAAATGCAGCAACTGCCTCTTCCTGTGGAAACGGTGAGTCTTTTATGTTAAATCAGGTCCGCGTAGTTGAGTACATGTGTGGCCAAACTTCAAGCAGAGATTGAGACCCAAGTGGCCACAAAGACTTATTATTATAATTCAATGGAGTGTCCCCATTGCTACAGAGTAAGCAAATTATGCACCAGTTTTATTGAGTAGGGTACTACCTGACCAACTTGTTGATGCTCCCATCTCACCTTATGACATCGACCTTGATACATTGATAACCAATGTGCATTGCTGTAGAGCATCAGCTTGTCAGCTGTTTTCCTAGTACATGACTTATATTTACGGTTAATGAAAAACTTGCAGCAGATATTGAGTAGAGTTCTAAGTAAAGGTTCAATTTGGATAATTGGCTTTGGGTAGCTCAAATCTTCAATATTGGCCAAGGCTTTTCGGAACTCGATGGAAAAGGACCAATCATTCTGGTTCAAGTCTGGGGAGTTGAAAAGATGAGTTCTTGATATGTTGAGAATTATCTTGACTTGTGCATCATTGCTTGTGTTGATTCCAATTTGATGGGAGGAATGAGGACATTTTTTTCACAAAAAGAAAGGCATTTGCAAAAGACAGTTGCAAGATGATTGCACTTCCAAGTGCCAATAAGTGCCAATGGATGCTTTGTGATCTATTCAAAATAAGAAAACGAAGGATGGAGAACCCCACCACCTATATGTAAGCCTTTTGTAATGTTGTTCTGACTGTGATGGATTCCTCAAAATGGGATAAGGGCTACCTATAGGAGTGATAAGTCCTATCATTTGTCCTCATGTGGGGTTTGGAGGGCCAACTTCAGTTCACCTAAACGACAATCCAATACCTTGGTTGAACCAACCAACTTGGTTCCTTGTGGTGATTTTGATGGCTCACAATGGGACTTATCACTAGTCACTACTACGATAAAATCCTCAAAAACTCAATACTCTCAAAACATGTGGTTCTTGATAGGCTAAGCTAAGCAGCAACATTTTAGTGGTGCAGTTGCTAACTATTGTTGGAGATTTAAATTCCTGAAAAGAAGTTCCAATTGGATTGGGATGACATAAAGTTTGGTGTTGTATGATTAAGACTTAACTCCCACTAAAGCATAGAATCAAAAGAATGGATTAAAATGGCATTTAGCAACTTTGATGTCAACATTATGTTTAATTCAAAGAAACATACTGGGAATCAGTGCCTGCCTTCAGAAGTTCAGATGCCTAAAGAAGTTCAATTCTTGATCTCACAATATGAGTTCTCAAAGATTAATGGACAAGACTTGAAGGAATTCTAAAATAAGAATTCACCATTTCTGATCTCTCATTTGAAGATTTGTTACCAACATCCTTAATATGATCAATTTCCAAATGAAACCAAATTGATTAGATTCATATAAAACACTTTTAAAAAATATATATTCAAATTTGTCCTTATCCAGAGTGACACAGGTGTGCTTTCACTCAACAAAAATCGAATTCCAAAAGGTAACAAATCATCATTTCTGAATGCAAACTGGTGAATAAAGATTCCATCTTTTTGGTTCAAACGTAACTTGAAGGACTAAAGGAGTCATCTTTCTTACTACAATTCCCTCCCGGAGAACCATCTAGTGACATTTTCAACACCCAGTTTCGAAACAATCGGTGGCACTTGAAGGTACAACTGTACAAGTCTTCCTGTAGAATCCAAGTATTTGATAAAGATGTGATTTTTATTTTATTCTTTGGGTTTTAAGAGGTACATAAATTAGTGTTAATCATAGTTTATGTTTATACACATCTCCTGGTTTCGTCAGTTTCTTCTTTCTCTGCCAAGTAGTCTGACCATTTTGGTTCATCTTTTTTGTAAGCCCCTTTTCATCATTTCTGCTGATTTTTACTGGGTTTTGTTTTGTGTCAGGTTGTGGCTTTACCCTCGGTCCTTTGATGTGGTATTTTGGGATTTTATGATTTTGATGTGTTTGTGGAGGTGGTTGATTTGGGGTTATGTGAGATGATCCGGGATGGATCATAATTTCAGGAATTTGGAGTTGGTGTTGCTGCTATTGTGATGCTTGTTGTAGTTGTGGTCTGATTGTGTTATTTGCATGCATTTTTTATCTTGACTCATTCGAAAGTTGAATTTCAGGATGACGCATTTGTATCGGATTTTCTTAGTAATTTTTTATGCAATTTCCGCTCGTAAGATATTGGATAATGTAGCTTTCGGTAGCTATACATTCAAGTCATGTATTCAACAATGCAAATTGAATATAATCTGACTTCCCGTCGTATCTTTGGCTTTTGGAAAGGTAGATTGTCATGATCATGTAATTTATGTTTATATCTGGCAGAAGTTTCTTTCTTCCAAGCCTGCGTTGTTGTCACCTCTCACCAGTATTTTGATTCTCTTGAGGTTGGAGTTGGACTAATAGACAATTTTGGCTTTTGTTTGGTGGTTTCGGAAATTTAACCTTTTTCTGTCTTCATCAGTGAGGGGCATGGCAAAGTCATGGAAGCAGGGCGAGAGAACTGAAGTGAGAGTGTTTGAAGATAAGGATGAGCTTTCGACGGATTTGGTTGATTACATTGCTGAATTGTCCGAGGCTGCAGTTAAAGAGCGCGGTGTCTTTGCTATAGCTTTGTCTGGTGGATCCCTCATTAGCTTGATGGGGTATTGCTGCTTCCCATTCATAAGTTATTATTTTTTTACCGAGTCTAATCTTGTATAAAAATAAATAGGAAACTCTCCGAGGCTCCATACATTAGAACTATGGACTGGTCTAAATGGTATATTTTTTGGGCTGATGAGCGCGTGGTTGCCAAGAACCATGTCGATAGCAACTATAAGTTAGCAAAGGAAGGTTTCTTATCCAAGGTACTATCTTTGTGAGCCGTAAAAGTTATTTTTTACAATATTTTGATCTCTGATAAGCTTTTGGATTTAATGTCTTTATGCGACTTAGAAGGACAGACTTTAAGTTGTTGTAGTATTTACAATCTTTATGTGCAACACATGACATACATCACAGCTAGAGTGTTCATACATGGCAGGTTGTATGGCATATCGAATAACGGAAATGCTGTCATTAGTTTAGATTTTACTGGTCTGGTTATCTGAAATGAAAATGTCATGACCACCTAGTCTTTTGATGTAGCTTGCAATTCTATCCCGTCTTACATCCAACTTGTATATTTTGCCTTTTTGTCATCTTCTTGAGACTGACTCTGTGTTTCAGTATTTCATACGTATGGATGAAGACACTTAACATTTGGGTGATTTCATTTACCATTACAGGATCTAGTAGGCTAGCCATTAAGGGTCTGTTCTTTTGCACTGAACTGAAACTGAACTGAAATGAACAGAAATTTTAAAATTAATTAATTAATTACATTTGCATATTATTTTTAATTTTAAAAAATAGT
>JAWWMW010000941.1:56520-67129 GCA_035048345.1 Echeveria elegans
TTCTTCCAGAATCATTTTCGTACTGTTCAACTATAAAATTGTTAACTGCACAGTGCACTTAATGTTCCTGTAGAACAATTCAATTGTATACACCCCTGCATTATATGTTTTCATATGTTAAATGATCCAACAGATTTCCAACTTAGTTCCGCAACTGAAATTATATCACCCAGAGGCAGTCTCAGCAAAAAAAACTTTTTAAAATAAATAAATCATGTATATGTCTTCCATTCTTGTTCATTAAATTAAAACCTCACTAACAATCAAACTTCTCAAACTTGCCTCTTCCATTTCGTCTTTATAAGTAACTATTACAATTCTTGTGGCCCTGGAAGGAAATCCTGATTCGCATGATACTCGTGGCCAGCTAATATTCAGTTTTGAGATAAAGTGCTCTTCCTGCACATGCCATCAACAGCTTCAATAGCTTCACTGTTCTTTTATCAACAATTCAGCATATCATTTATAACAATATACAGAAATCTTAAATATGGATAACAGAACCCAGCAAAATGAACTTCCAGCATACTAATTAGAAACAATTCACTGTACAAGCTCGCTATAATACTCAATCCGGTACCTGTCTCTAACTTTCATCCAACTTACTACCGTTATTATACAGTTCCTTCCACACCTACTTGACTGTACAAATATTTGATTAGACTACGGCCATGACGGCCACACAGACTACTGGCAAGATATACAAACTGAGTTAACCTAAAAAATAGATAATATTAAATACATCACAGCACAACATCAGTCTCTGATCAGAGCTTCAACAAATCTTATTTCAACAGTTTCAATAATAATAATAATAAATCAACACTCACCATAATCCTCCCGCGGTAATGTACTCTCATAACCACATCAGCGTTGTAAGAATCAACTATAAGTTTCAGGTCAGCAGACGACGACGACGTAAACCACGTCCCGTGCTCTTTACAAGTTTTGGTGATTCGACGAACCTGCAGAAGCGGATACGCAGCAGTAGCGTCCTCGGTGGCTAGCGACGTCGGAACGTTGAGGAATCGTGCGTAACTCACCTCCCATTTCTCTCTCATCGCGACGTTCTGCTCCATAGTCTCTTCCACGCACTTTTTACTCTTCACAGTCTCGCATCTTCTACTATTCAAGTCGGCTTCCGTAACGGAATGAACGGCGTCGTTTGGTGAACAGTGAGACTATGAGTGAGATACGCGTCCGGTTCAATTTGGTTAATGATCGAACCGGATTAATTTCGGTTCAGCTAGCGGTTTCGATTTCAGCAAAATCGGAAGATGAACCGCTTCCATACGTGTTCGCGTTGGAGGAATCGGGACTCATTGAAATTAGGGTTTCGGTTTGATTCCGGCGATTCGATTGATTAGGATCTCCGATCAGGTACTTCCTCTGTTCTGAAACGTAATTGATTGGGTTGATAAATAATGCATGTGATGTGTGATTGTTGAATTGAATCAGAAATGGAAGCAGTAGAGCAGGTGAAGATTCAATTCGAGGAGTGGAGAAGTCAATTGCAGCCATATTATGATGAAGTGCATTGTTACTTGAAGCAAGTGCCTCCCGTTCAGCTTTACGTTGCGATTGCTGTTGTGGTATTCACTGTGCTTCTGCTACTCTTGGGTACTCTCATTTGAAATTTGCCTTTTATTATCCCTTTTGATATTCCTTGTTATTATATGATGATGTTTTTGATATTCTCAGTTGAATTATAAAGATATGGTCCAACCTGTGTCTCATTTTTAGTCTTTTTTTTGCAGCTCGGCTGTTTTGGAGATCCAAGTCTAACACCATTGTGTTAGCTGGGCTAAGTGGAAGCGGCAAAACTGTTGTATTTTACCAATTAAGTTGAGTTGAGGATACTTAGCACGTATAGGATCCTTTCGTGACAGAGTGGGATTATCCTTGTAAATCCTGATTTCATATTGGTTACCGGATGGTCTGCAGTGTAAACTCTGGTTTATGTGTCGTTAGGTTTTTTCGTACCTCTACTACCGGGCTGAGGCATGCTCGTGCTTGTGTTGTTTGACTTTGACGATGGAAATTTGTATACCAGCTTAGAGGTGGGTCAGCTCATCAAGGAACTGTTACATCTATGGATCCTAATGAAGGAACATTTGTGCTGCATTCGGAAACTGAAAAGGTATTCTTAGACTGCTTGTAGTTATCATGCTCGTAGTTGGGTGTTTAAAGATTCTTATTTTGCCTCTCTCTTTGACAGAAGGGTAAGAGTGAGATTAAACCTGTTCATGTTGTTGATGTGCCTGGGCATTCTCGTCTTCGACCCAAACTGGATGAATTCCTGCCTCAGGCAGCTGGTGTAGTCTTTTTGGTGGATGGTCTTGAGTTTCTTCCAAACTGTCGTGCAGCTTCCGAGTAAGTACATTTGTTTTTACTATCCTGGGTTAATTTTCTTGTAGGCACTTCACCTACTTACATTTTTTGGTGGGCACAAGGTACCTTTTTGATATCCTAACAAAGTCCAGCTTGGTAAAGAAGAAAGTTCCTGTCTTTATTTTCTGTAACAAGATGGACAAAGCCTCCGCCCATTCGAAGGAATTCATCAGAAAGCAGTTGGAAAAAGAAATGTATGTTATCCGCATGCGTACTGATTTTCTCCTATATTTAAGATGTCAGCAGATGTTTCCTAGGTTCCCAATTAGTGTCCTACTCATCAGCTGGCTCAAACACCACTATCATATCAATGTTGTGGAGTGTGGTATGCTACCTTCTTTTGTGTGTGGAGACCGGCTTGCCTATCAGATTTGAAATTTCTTTTTACTTTGTGCAGTGAGAAGCTACGGGCATCAAGAACTGCAGTATCAGCTGCTGATTTGACAAGCGAAATCACCCTCGGGATTCCTGGTCAACAGTTTGCATTTTCACAGTGCCAGAACACCGTGACAGTGGGTGAAGGTTCTGGTTTGACCGGCGATCTCAATCAACTAGAGCAGTTCATAAGAGCACAAGTGAAACCATAGCAAGATCAGGAATTTCTTTACGGGCTTGGTGTCAAATTCAGGCCTCGAAGCTTTCTTCTTCAACCCACAATTCAAGTTTCTCAGTGATTTGTACGTATGTTGGATCTGTAAATGCACATTGATTATTATGTCGGATTGAACTATGCATCTTGAAATTTCAATGACTTTTTTGTGGTGTCAGGGACCACACAACACATATTACATGGAACACAAAGTCTAAAGCTGGAGGAAGTGATTAGGGTTCTCTTAGGCAACACCATTTAAACAAGTGTCGTGTCAGTTTTCTTGCAGCAGAATATATGAGTAGTTTGGTGTACAATGTAAAACGATGCAAATGCAATACTCTGCATCTTCACATACTTGGCAGGTTAGGATCAGTTTGCAGGGAGATGTTGCGAAACTGGTGGCAAAGCGAATAACCAGTTTTGTAATGGGGTCAGGCGGCGCACCTAGTTGGCAGTTTGAGTTGACTCAGGGAATGATTTCGACAGCACAAAGGTTTTCAACCGGACAATCAATGCATAGCAAGGGAGGTGCATCACACCTACAGCCAAGTACCTCCAAGAAATGGAATCGAAATTTTGCCTGAGACTCTGCTTCCATAAATGGATGTTGTTTTTTTGGAACGAGAAATATTTATAAACGAACAACATACCAAGCCAAGCAGGTGCAAATCGAGAGGACAAGTTCATGTAGAGGTGTCAAATGGGCGGGTAGGGTAGGGGCGGGTATGAAGAGAGTATGTGTGTAGAGGGTATAAAAGGGTAAGAGTTTAGTGGGCGGGTATCAAAAGGCTAAGGGCGCCTTTTAATATCCTCTTTTTAAATTTTGATCAATCGGTCAATGGCCGGTCAATGCCGGTCATCGGTTGTCAACGGTCAGACATCCGTCGATCAACGGTGGTCAACGGTGGTCAAATTGAGAAAAGGGTAATAAGAGGGCAAATGAACGGGTAATGGGCGCTCTTATTATAAGATGATATTAAAGAGTAAGGTTATTAAATGGGTGGATATGAAATGATATTTTTGGTGCGGGTAAAGGACGGGTAGATAGAGGGTGATGAATATTTTTGACACATCTAAGTCCATGAATGGATACAGCCACCTAAGATTCACAGGTGAAGTTGCATAACAGGCTTTAGACAAGGAACGAGAAAAGTAATGTAAGCATCGTGGAACTAAGTGTACCAGATCGAAACACAAGCATGAACGAGCCATTTGACAACAACAAATGTGCATGTCCATAGAACAAAGTGCAATCCTGAAAAATGGGAATCGCTGCACCACCAAAAAGATTAGATGAGGATTGTGATAAAGGGCTATATTTATCACAATTTTACAATTTTACCATTCCATTCAAAATTGTATCATCCAGGAGGAAAACAGCTTTGATAGATCCATCTGTAACTGAGACTTTTGTATTGTAAAAGACTAAGTGCACTGGCTTAGCGACAGCGAGCATGACTTGCGCGAAATGGCAACATGCAAAAGTATATTTATACTATTTACTGTTGAACTTTATTACAATCTGAGACGAAAGACTGAAACTGATTCATGTACTCACAAAATGCAAGCGGTAGCTTGCTTCGGTAAGGAAAGGATATAATAAGAACCAAAACACTGAATCAGTAAGCACCACTGCACCAGCTACTACCAGTTCAGAAACAATGAAGAAATCAACTTTTGAGATGAGAAAAAAAAAACTAACATTTTCTATATACAATAAGCACATAGGAAATGAAACAACTCAGCCAACAGATGATTGCGCATATGGCTGAATATTTGTATCTAAAGGTTAATGTATTTGAAAGATGCCACTAATGAGCAAGGTCTAAACCACCAAATTTTAAAGCAGGCTTTTACCAACCAACAGCAACAGCTAACACTAGTATACAATGATGGACTCACTTGGAAAATAAGTTGAAATGCGAAACATGAGAAGTTAGCGATTTCACGCTCTTTGGTAGTAGTAGGACTTTCAGTAACTTTCTCAGAGCAGGATTTCACATCTCCCTCGACTGAAGGAGCAATGTAGGTGCTTCTCTCCACATCTGACGGTGCAACATTAATAAGCCCATGACTCACTAAATTAAAGTGTTGGCAACATCCCTTAAATAGAGAAAGCAGATCCAACCTGCAAGTTCAAAATGTGTTCACTTTATTGAGTTTATAACACTCTAAATGCAACGACTCCAGGCGCTCACTAACAAGATTCACGTGTTTCTTGCAACACCTGAAAAAAACAGAATCCAAAAACACAACCCATTCACGAGTCAAAGATTCTAGTTTGGGCCTGAGGTCCGACGTGAGAATGGGCCAGAATCTGAAAAGATCGGCCCAATGAAATTGCCAACATCTCATCGTGGTATATAAACTAAACTTCTTGAACCAAAAACCCTAATCCGCAATCGACTCACTGCCTCTTCACGACTCCCGAGGATGCAGATCTTCGTGAAAACCCTAACCGGCAAGACCATCACGCTCGAGGTCGAGTCATCGGACACGATCGACAATGTGAAAGCCAAGATCCAGGACAAGGAAGGGATCCCACCTGACCAGCAGCGGCTGATTTTCGCCGGTAAGCAATTGGAGGATGGACGCACATTGGCGGACTACAACATCCAGAAGGAGTCAACTCTGCATCTGGTGCTGCGTCTTCGTGGTGGAGCGAAGAAGAGGAAGAAGAAGACTTACACTAAGCCAAAGAAGATCAAGCACAAGCATAGGAAGGTAAAGCTTGCTGTTTTGCAGTTTTATAAGGTTGATGATTCTGGAAAGGTGCAGAGGTTGAGGAAGGAGTGTCCAAATGCTGAATGTGGTGCGGGTACTTTTATGGCGAGTCACTTTGACCGACACTACTGTGGGAAGTGTGGGTTGACTTATGTCTTCAAGGCTGCTGATGAGTAAATCCTTTGATGGATTTGGTACTTGTTTTATCCGAAGGTTGTTATTTTATTTGCATTAGAAGTTTTGGTCTTGATATTTTGATGGTAATGTTTTAAATTCCTAAACTTTATGGGATTAAATTTGTCATTCTGATTTTTGATCTCCTATTTTTATGCTTGAATGTTTTATTTTGTTCTATATTGTTCTGAAATGTTTGATGCCGTCACTTTGGTAATCTTCATTGTAGAGGTTTGTATCCAATGTGCCGGTGGATAGGCTAGGATCCATGTAGCGGCGCAGACATTCTTAATACCCTTGTTGGATTGTGTGAATGATTTATGTGTGTTGCAGTTATTAGTCATACTTGTTAGGAATTATTGATTATGAGCTATCAGCTAGGATGCTTGGTTATTTCAATATGAAAACGCACTTGTTTATTGTACAGAAAATGAAAACCTGTTTACCATAGTTCAGATCTTCTGGACTGTCAATACATTGGTCATGCTTAGTAGGTATTTGCATATTTTGGTTTTAATCCCTAATTAGTCTGTAGTTGCAAAGTTTTGATTACCATGTGTAAATCTTGTTAGTTTAGTTGTGTTAAGCAGTACTTGTTAAGTGTCAGTCATCTCATGTACACTTATGTCGTTGACCCTGGATACTGGAAAGGTGGTTGACCATTCTAATTTGTGAGATGCGATGCGCAACTGAACCTGTGAGTGAACATGCTGAGTGGTGATTTATTCGCAGTTGTGAATCATCTTTGTGTATCAAATTGCTGCATAACTTTTAGGTTTAAATTAAGGTTTTTATTAACAAAGGAATAAGACATACATAATGCACGCTGCGCCAATGCAGTTAATAAACAATTGGTGTAACATCAATCGTCATTTAATTAATTTTATTCTACTTGAGACATTTGAAGGAACTGATGGAATAACAATGAACCTGATAATCTTGTCCAACCATTCTCAACTGTTAATTGAACGATACCGCCCAGCAACAGTTGTCTTCAGATAAGTACACTACAAAATAAGACTTTAAGAACTTATCCCCGAAAGAGTTATGCTTTGCCGTCCTGCCAATGTGATTGTATAATCTAGTTTTTAGTAATCACTTTCTCCCTTGTAAGCTGCGATACCTTGGCGAAGCATTCATCAACCTGTGCTTCACACCAGATCATGAAACTGGAAGATTAAAAGCTCTTAGTCACATGCATGGCAGGTGAAATTTGAGTAGCATATGCTATAAACATAGTGCATGATAAAGTCGTGGACAGTAGAAAATAGAGCTCAAACGAGACTGCATGGTGTGAAGTAATGATATCCGTAATAGATCAATAGACATAACAAGGAAAGCTTACACCAATAAAGCCACATGGAAATTGAATTCTGCAACATTGATGCATTCAACGAGTAGTTGATATTCATTTATAACTAACTTTTCAGAGAAGCCACTAAACCCAGAAGTGAATTTGGATGGGAAGTAACACAAACATGAGTGCACAGAAAACCAGATCACCTTTTTTCCAAATGTCACTTAACCTTGCTTTATTTCAGGAAAGACAAATCCTAAGATTCCTTACCTTGCCGCCTTTGGGTTCCTGTACCACTCTTCTAGAAACTTCCCCATCTAACCTTATTCGGAAAGTTTTACTGCACTTTCAATTTCATCTCCTCTGTAAAATCTGATGCATGAGTTGTTGACCCATGGAGTTAAATGTCCAGAAAACAACTGATGAAACAAAGAGGCACTTCTGCAGCTGCTGGCTGTCGCTTTCTCCTTCATAGAAATGTGCACTCTTAAGCTTCAACACATAAACTTTCATTATCTTAACATCTTTGAGCACTTCAACAAGCCCCTTCGTTAAATTACACAGAAGTAGGTTATTAATGTTTTGTACGCGCTCGGGTGACACAATTACAGTTAAGACTAAGTGATGAAATATAACTACAACAAGAGAAAATGCATGAATGATAAGTCATAAACACTAAATCTTTCAAACATAATAGCTATCGGAAATTGTGTAAGCTTGCACACTCTGGAGCACTATCATTAACTGAGACAAATTAGTGTTTACCTCTGTTGTTCATAAGCCTGACTTCATTATAAAATCTGATTGCCTCTTAGCTCTTCTTCACACTTCTCTCTACACTTTCACATCCTGAGACGCAGAAACCATGTCAGCTTTCAGCCAAATTTTTGACTTGCAAGAACAAATATGCTATGTGCAATGCGGCTGTTGCACCACCATCCTGCTGGTACATACTAAAGCATGCATCAATATCTGCATCATAATAACCAAATCAATTATTTCATTGTTTCACTAGGATATCATCATGACTTACTCAAGGTTTGTGCAGGTGAGTGTTCCGAACAGCAGCTTGTCTATGACTGTCACTGTGAAATGCGGCCACTGCAACGGCCTACTTTCTGTGAACATGATGAAAGCTTCATTTGTGCCGCTAAGTTTCCTAGCCTCCCTCTCGCAGATTGACCAGGTACCCTCACAGTTTTAAGATAAAGGAAAATAATGTACATGATATAGCTGGTGGGCGATCAATTAAATAGACAAATTACTGTTATTTTCAGTTATTGCAGCAAAAAGAAGAGTCTAGTGTGGACGAAAGCCAAGCTAATGCCACCAAAACTCTAGACAACAAGCTGAGTCCATCTACAGGGATCTCTTCTGATACTGATCAGGATGATGATGACATCTCAATCAGTAAAGTCATAAACAAACGTATGCATCTCATGAACTTTGCACTATTTTATAAACTGTCTAATTCTTGTTCATGTTATAATTTCATATATAAACATACATGTACTGTCTGCAGCACCAGAGAAACGGCAAAGAGCTCCCTCAGCATACAACCACTTCATCAAGTTAGTGAGACTTTACCAGATATTTGTTACTTTTACAACTTGTAAGCAATTTAAAAGTGGTTCAGATGATAGAATCATTTCCTTATGCTACTCAGGGAAGAGATTAAGAGGCTCAAACAGGAGGATCCAACAATGACACACAAGGAAGCATTTAGCACTGCTGCCAAAAATGTAAGCCATTAGTTTCCCAAAGGTATTAGTTATTTAAATAATTTTAAACTCTTTACATATCAGTGACACTTTTCAGTGGGCTCACTTCCCAATGATGCGGCACAAGGAAAGTGCAGAGAACTATGATCAGGCAGAGGGGTAAATTTTTTGCATCTTTTTTCTTATGTGATAATCCAGTATCTCAATAAACTTAAAAAACCAGTTATTGCAGCCAGATAATATTTGGTAATACCTGAAGCTCAGAAGCATGAAAAAAAAAAAGAATAAAATAAAAATTTTGTTGTTCCTTGGATCTCTTCATAAAACTGAAACAGCTAGCTGTCAAAAAAAGTCATTTAATGAATACTTGAATAAAGTGGTGTAGAAGATCACTTTTGACTACAACTAGGTGCTTATTTTTATGTCTGAGAAATTTTTTCAGGGACATGTGAAGGCAGTAATGGTTGTTCCCAGTGGACTAAATGTCAGCAATTCAAGAAGATGCCTATTGAATTAGGGTTCAGAGTTTCCATTTTTAAGCATTTCTGTCTTTGTAGTTCCAAGTTCATGGGGGCTTATTTGTGAAGGACATCTTATATTACCTCTTTATAAGCCACAAATGGAAACTATTAGCTTTTTATTGTCTATTAATCATTTATATGATTCGTAATTTAATCTAAAGCAGTTTTAAGTGTCACAGCAGTTCAATATGTTTAAATGAATGTACCCTTCCTAACCACCAATAATGGTAAGTCGAGCATAATAAATGGGCCGTAACAAATGATTATGAAAAGCTTAACCTAGTATAACCATACTGAATTAGCATTCAAAAAATCAAACTTCAAAAGGGACTTGCAGCTTAAAATGTACCATGTTTGCTGCGTTTATACAAGTCAAATTCTTGCTCTGTATATGCAATACACTGCAAGAAGCCAAGAACAATTAGATTTGTTAAACTGCACCAAACATAAGTAACAAACGAAACATGCTTCAAAATTCTGAGAATTCACATGCGCAATTGGTTCCTTGTAGCAAATTCCATGGTAGACTCGTGTCTTCTAGCACTTTTGGAACCAGTGGAAACAGATCTTAAAAATGACTGAAGATATAAAGTGAACGCTGAATAACGTTTACTTAAAACGATAAACAAGTAACATATAGCCCACAGTTAGTACTAACATGAACTTCACCCAAACTAACAACTGAGTTGTACAATGATATCTTGCTAATGTGGCAACATGTTTATTCGCTTGCCACAAAAATCTATTCTTTCATGGTACATTCACTCATAACTTCAAAGTCGTGAGTAATTTCAGCTGTAAAAAATACCATAGCAAAAGATTACAACAGATGTACAGGAGAAGAACAAAACAAAACAAAACCATGCTGCAGCAGGCATAAAACTTTATATCCAGGTATTTACTCAGGATAAAGTTCATGGGCGACATACCATGTATAGTTGAACGATTCCCTAAGTTTGAAGGGAGCAGTTTGTGATTCTTAGACCATAAGTGTGTTTATAAAATGTGACTGCTTTGCTTTTAGTGTGCAGCTATCTCGCTTTGTAAACCATCCCAACTGTACTCAAATCTCACAAGCTTTACTACATTCTAGGAAATAGATAGTGTGTATGAGCTATCTAGCAACTAGATTCTTCGTCGATTGTCTAAACGTGGTTTCTTGGTTGCCGGAATGCCTTCAGCGCTCGAT